>JAPYYR010002830.1:0-18892 GCA_030523065.1 Aphidius colemani | reverse complement strand
GTGATTCATTTTAAACTTATAAATAAATAATTTTGTCATGTGTCAAGAACTTTTTTTTTTCATAAACAATTTTGATGGGTAGAGAAAAAGTTAAGTTTATGTAATCATACGTGATAATATTCAAAATCTCAGGTAAAATTCAGAATTGATTCAACTAATGTCAATTTTTAAGTTATATCAAAAATTAATTAGAGCTTCATCCATATAGATGTACATATTTTTTATCTATATCTATTCATTACATATGGCAAATTACTAAGCAATGATCGGCAATAAAACAGAAGGAAAAGTAAATTTAACTGAAAAAAGAAGAATCGAAGAGAGCAAAAAAATAAATAAAAAGAATAAAAATGAATCAATGATCCCTCGTCAGACGATGAAAGAAAATATCCAGCCCAAGTGTATTCCACTTGCCAGAATCAACGAATCCATATAGACGTGTTAAAATAAAATTAAGCTAGGAACTTTCCGTAGAAATTGGTTGAAATTGGGTGAAAGGCCGGTGGTATCCCATGGGGGGACAGACTTGTATAACGAAAAGAAAAATATAAAAAAAAAAAAATACCAGCAGACCAGTGTGTTGCAATGAAAATATACCAAGTAGGGTGTAAATATATGGTGTGAGGTATCAGAAGAAAAAAAAATAAAAAAGAGAAGACTCGGACTAAAGTGGCAGCCATCAATAATTCAGGAGGACTATGACAAGGTTATCCTGAATCCACTGACTGTAGGATAGTGTTAGTGTTGATGGTGTTCTCTTTACGCTTCGTTTTAACTACTTCATGTACCTACATAAATTTTTTTTTTTTTATTCATCCCCAAGCTATCCTTAATTTTTTTTTTTATATATATGTATTATTTACATTCCTCGAATATCATAAATTTATTCAGGTGTAAAATTGAACTACACTGTAAAAAATAGTTCTAAGTTTAAAACATTTTTAGGATACATTTTATTTTAAAATCAAATTCTAATTCCAATTTAGTATACTTGTTTGTAACAGTCGTACACCGTATTATAAATTTATAATTTATACTAAATTTTTAAAAAAATTGGAGTTTCAGAATACCATTTTTCAAATTACAATACCTATGTTTTAAATTTAATAGAAGTGTCGACTTCTAAAATTACAATTATGTATAATAAAATTACAAAATCACGTATTGTAATTTCAATTTAGTATACTTGTTTGTAACAAAATATTTAATGTATAATAAGGCACGGTAGATTCTCTCTTCTCACATATTCTCATTAACACGTATATCTCTTCTTTCTCATACTTGACTCGAGGCACTACTGTGCCTCTTGATGAAAGTCCTATATCGTATTGTAAAGTTATAATGTATTATATAAATTGGATATTCACACTAAATTTTGGAAAAAAGTTCTAGAAAAGAGTTCTAGAATACAAGTTTTAAGATTATATATACTTATTATACACTGAGAAAAAAGTTTTCATGTCGACTTAAGAAAAACTGTTTAAGTTATAAAGTTTTCGAAATGAAAATTTTTTTATTGAATATAAAATATAATTTTTGAAAAATTCTGAATTTGAATAGTGAAAATTTTTCATTTTATAATTTTTATTTATTATCAATCTTGAGTCATCACTGTCATTGAGCAAAAATAGCCAATCAAAATTGATCTATATTCAAATAAATGAAAAAAAAATATAAAAAATGGATGAGAAAATATCCAGCAATTACAATGCAGCCTACGATGTGACTCTATATAATTCAATTAAACGTTTTAGTAGTCGTGTGCGCGAGGGGCTACAAAAAGCACCTAAGGGCACAATTTTTTTTTTATTTTTATGTATTCGTGTGATAAAATGTACAGTGTGTATATGCCCGGGTTATACAAAAACATACAGTTATATTATAGTCGAAGAACTGGACTTTTCTTGGCGAGTCTCCTTGAGGTCTTTTTTTTTTCTTGTGGTGTATACCACCACCCTACACTTTATACCACTATACTCGTACACCTTTATCTTCAATTTTTCTATACCCAACTACTAGAAATGCGCAGTTGTTCTCAAGGGAGTCGTATATAGCCTCGTGCTACAATACAATGCTCCTAATGTTACGACTCCGGTTTCAACATAATTTTTCCCCTTGGTTCACTTTTTATCCTCTTTTTCGACTTATCCAAGTGCAAACCAAACGAAAAAATAAATTACTTGCATCGAATAAGCATCGTATTTATACGATACAGTAAATTTTTTCATTTCCGTTTTTGATAAGAAACAAGTTTTTTTTTTTTTTTTTTATTTTGTTTTTTTATCAAAAGTTATATGTATATAGTCATAATAATTTATAGTAATTTTAAATTTTAAATAAAATATTATTTTTGAATATATGTAAAAAAATAAATATGTTAAATTTTAGTGACAAACGGAAGTCGTTGATCTATTCACATAAAACTGCTTTTTTTTTTATAGTATGAGATTTAGAGATAACTATATTTATATGTATATGAAGTTTGGTCAGTTTCTGAAGAAAAGATGAAAACAAAGGTAAATCATGAGTATCACAGAGGGCAGCTGTAAGGCGTTTGTGTTTTACAACACAAATATTATTTTTATGATATAAAAAATTATACAATTTATTTATTATACAATGCATTTATATGTGTTTTGAGCAAGTTTTGATCCATGTGCGTTTGTGAGGTCTGCACTTGGTGACGTGGGGGATAACACTAGACGTTTCATGATGACGCGTAGATAACGGAGGGCTCAAACACTACGTGATGAGCTTTCCGATTTTTTGTAGTATAGAACAAATGAATAACCTCTGTGAGAACTTTCAGAGAAACTGGCTATAGTTTTAACAAAGATATTCTGTTTTTTTTTTTTTTTAAATTTCAATTTTTTCCCGCTCTTTTTTTAATTTTTTAACAAGAGAGTTGGTTTTTGAATAAAATTAAATGATTTTTTTCTTTTTTTTTTTTTAATTGAGTGATACTAGTGGAAAAATTGACCAAAAATTTTTTATTAAACTGTCGTATTTAAAGATATAATTGAATAAGTTTCTATATAAAAAAATTGACTGATAATTTATAAGTTATAAATAATAATGAACTAGTTATACCATTGTTATCAAATATATTTATTCTATGATCAATTCCATATAACTATATATATATACATGATATTGAATATTAAATTGAGAGACTTTTGTTTTAATTTTCTCTTCAAAACGTTTTAAAATTTTATATAATAGCTCAATTTTTTTTAGTTAATAGAATAATATTCATAGTTTTATTATAACTCAAATTCACAGCTAATAACTATCAATTAACACTTCAAAGTCACGAAAATATTCAAAGAACATATCAGCTAAACTACTATAAATGGTCGCACTCACCGTTGCAAATATGGTATATATACAAATAATTTCTAATAATACAGTAGAATTATTAAAACTAATTGTTTTAATACAGTATCTTTTGTATTTGAATTCTTTTGTTTTTTCACTTTAGAAGTATCTATGTAGATATATCTACAAATAATCTTATAACTCCAATAATAAAATTGCAAAAAAAAAAGTCAATAACCTGGTGTAAATTTATCGATAGAAAAAATTCTTTGTTCTGCAATTGAGAACTTCTTAAATATTTGTCTTTTAAAACGTTTTTTTTAAAGACAAGAAAATTTGTCTCACTTTTTAGTTTTTTTTTAATAAATTGAAAAAACAATTCTTTGGGTCGCATAATTGCTAAATTTTTAGGTCATTTAATTTTTCAAAAATTCATATATTTAAACCAATAACCAATAACATGGAAGTCATGTATGTTTAATCAAGATCTTTTTGACATTATGCTGAATAGTTTTTTCTTTGTATACAAAGAAAAAATAGCAGTAAACTTTAGTAGTAATTTTTTTTATGAAATTCTAGGACGTTTTCTATAAGTCAATTATTTTTTACAATAAATTAATTATAGAATTTTCAACTAGTCCTAGATTAAATTTTTTTCTCAAATTATTTTATGAGCTTATTTCTGTTGATTGTTTAAGAAATAGTACATTTTTTTTTATTCATAGAATTGTATTCATGTATTCATTACTTTAATGTAACTCTTTTTTGTATTTTTCAAAAACAAATCAACAAGTTTTCCTTAGTACTGAGAAAAAAAATGTTCTTTTGTATTGCAACACAAGCATATAATCAAGCAAAAAATAAACATGAATGTTGAGATTATGTTTATGATAAAATAAAATTGTAAAAGTTATTTGTGATATGCGTCTCAGGATGATAGTCCTTGCTTGAAAATAAGGGGTAAAGTAAAAGTAGTGTCGTCCAGAGCGACTCCCAGGGGAGCTCTGTCACGCCGAGTAGATAATGGGGATGGTGATGGGTAGGTAGTGTTTGGTATGGTATAAGGGATTCTTGTTGAACAACGATGTCCACAGATGAGTAGACGTCACGCCACGGTAATAAACTCAATGTGATCAGAGGATTGCTGATGCTGACAAAGCATTGACTGAACCCTGGGATTTAACACCTTCTATCACATTTTTTTTTTTCTAAGCGTTTTCATCGAAATTTTTTTTTTCTTTTACTTCTCATATCAATATAACCAACTGATCACTTTATTATTCGTATATATATATACATATATATGTTTGTTTCATTATCAGAAACATTTTATTACTACACCATCTGATTATAAAAAAAATTATTTTGTCACATAAAGTTTTTTATTTCCGTTTTACTCAACTATATTATGTGTAGTCTATATTAATATTTTGATTGAGTTGTTTGATAAAAAGGTCAGAAGCCAAAACTAACTCCATTCACGATTTATACATATTTTTTTTTTTCTCCATCAAGTTGATTCTTAGAAAATCTACAGCACGAGCCACTGCCTCTTTTTTTTAAATTTTTTTTTGGTCGTTGATATTACGAGGTTCTTTTTTTATGTTTCACTATATGTGTTTATGGAATCAAGAAGTTCATATCTATTTGTAAAATCATGCGGCCCAAGTCTAGAACTCAAGCTTTGTATGTTGATGAAAAAGAGGGATACTTTTCATAAATAAGCCCGAAGGCACCTGCGAGCATTAACACTGTGCGACAAAAGATCTCTGACAGAGATTTATATTAATAAACACATTATCCAGTGTGTGTATATAAAAAAAGACACTAGTTTTTCTCAAAAAATAAGTTATAAAAAAAAAAAAAAAACGTGTTAACTTACTGAACATTCGAAGGTATATTTTTGAATTGACGTTCTTGAATTGACCTTCGTTGGTCAATTGAGGTGGATTGCAGTCTTTTACATATCCAATCTTTACATAATCTTACGATTTTATTATTAGCCGAATAGATGGTTGGGAAAGAAGGTCTTGTAAAAACTTACTTGACTTGAATTGACTCGAATTGACTTGAATTATATATATGATGAATTTATTTGGTAGTTTGAGTATATACATACTATAATTTATTATTTTTTTTGTGCATATATATATATATATATAAAATCTTGGTTATTTAATTACGCATGAACTCAGAAAGAATAAAGATGGTGTTATGGCAACTTTGAATAGCATTAAGCTCTCCGACAATTGATTATAATAAATAAACAAATTAAGTTCACATCAAGCAGTAACTATGAAAAGAATATTTAAAAAGAAAAAAGCACTGCAGACATTATATCATTGCCAATCGAAAAAAAAATTAAATTTATCGGGAAAAATTAAATTTATATAGAAAATTCAACTTTTGCAAGGTTAAACACATATCATAATTCGAAAAAAAAAATAGATGTATATACTCATAAAGTTAGACATCGTAAAATTAATTACCGAAAAAACCGCATGATGAAAAAAATTCGTCGAAATAAAAAGTAGAAAATAAAAATTATAGGGACGAAAATATTAGGAATCGAAAAAATAATGAAAACCTTTATATCTATATATATATTTTTTGTAAACTGGAAAAAATATTTATGTAGTTGAAAATAAAAATTTATTCATTTATTTCACCGAGGTAACATATATGCTTACAAAAGACATATATATATGCATGTTACGTAACATATACATCCAGCTGGATGTACCTGGTACCTGGATCATCAGCTTCTTCGATTTTCTACGAGGGTTAATGATTTATTTTAGTAATCAATTCATTTTTTTTATAAAAACACCAGGTTATAACGTGTGATATTTCAATTGTTTTTAGGGAGCTATTATTTTCAAAAATTTGGAAGAAAAATTATTCTATAAATTATTGATGAAAATAAATAATTATTTCTACATATCCAAAAATTATAATATTAATAGATATAAATATATTTTTAAATTTATATATATGTATAGGATAAAAAACATGCCCTGGCTCGAGGATTGGACTCTGATTCTGTTTGTACGGGACACAAAGATCCGCCGGTACGAACCAGGAGTGGGTGAATGCGGGGTTAATGTTAAGTCCACCTGGTGGTGCTTGGTGACCAGCACCAACACCAGCAACACCAACCCCAACTGGATTTTGTCGTTGAAAGCCCCCGTAGTCCATGGCTACCTGATAAGGCAGCATATCACTAGGAAAGTATATTAACTTTCCAAAATTGAACTTAAAAGCTTTTACTTATCACTGTGTAATTCACTATAATATAATTTATTTAAACGATTATCAAATAATTTTGTATAATTAATATATGATTGATAATGTTAATTACTTTGTTCATTTTATTTTTGAACAATCAAGTTACAATTTTAGTAACTTTAAATGATGTAATAAAATACACAACACTTTTCATGTCTTATATTGATTATGAATAAATTTAACTATTGACAAATTAACTTGTCAATTTATTGATTTATTATAAATAATGATTAAATCATTGACACAAACATCCAACTCGTTGTGATTGTTAAACTTGACTGAAGAAATTTTATTCTCCCCACAAATGTTGGTAACATCACGAGCTTCTTCCACCACACCAGTTTGACAAAACTAATAGAGCAGAGTAGGGGAAATAACTTCAAAAGCAATTTATATGTTGGAACACACTAGTAAAGATGAATTGCAATACTGAGTTGGTTGTTCAAGGGAGATAGTTTGATATAGAAGTTGGAAATTTACTGATGATGTACAGAATGTTTCTTTAGGCACACGCGCGATAACCAGATACGTAAAATTAAGGCGTGGTTTAGTTGTGGTGCGCATTGTAGAGAACATCCTACTCTACACAACCAACCAATCAGAATTGAGGTGAATGTTACTGAAAAATCAACTATTGGTGGATAACAAACTTGAATTGTATTAAATATCAAGCAATGTGGTTTGTTTTCAGTTTTGCTTATATTTGGATACGCCTACTTTTATATCATATGAGCTTCAACTTGTCTAGTGTAGGTTTACACTTTGCAAACACTAGTCGTTTTTTTTTTTATCCTCCCACCTGTTTATAACCCCTTCTTTTATTTGTCTGGGTTTTGGTTGATATATATATAACTATATGCTTTTTTTTCATCGTAATCCTATTTAAGACGATTGCATTTTCTTATTTTATTGTCTTAATGAAGAAATTAAAGTAATTTTAAAGAAAAAATTATTTTGAATTAACATTTGGAATTTTTTTTTTTTTAATTGTACTAATAAATAATTTGAAAAAAAAATACATTCGACAAAATTCTTAACGTATATGTGTATTTATTATTTTTTTTATTTTATATTCATTCAAAGGATCGTTATTTGAATATAAAATGATTTTAAAAGTTGGTCATCGCATTTGTAAATTATTTTCAAATTTTAAATTCAGTATTTTATCAAATGCTTATATACGTACTCGTACAATTGATGTATTTATATTCAATAAACTCAGTTGTTTTTCATCGTAAAAGTTTCACAATTGTATGATAATTTTCTAATAATAATAATAATAATAATAATAATAAAATATAAAAATACACATTTCAATTTAAGCAATTTCAAAGAATCAACAAGTTGTCAGTTGAAAATTTAAAATCAAATACTTTTTTATTTGTCGATGATGACGACACGAAAAGAGGGTGGATTAATGAATAAAGGGGGTAAGAAATCTTCAGAATAGTATGAATATAAATCCAAAAATATCTAAATCCCTTTTCGCTATGTATATATATACATGTAAAAGGGGAATGAGAATAAAACCAGCAGTGTATATGTTGTTATCTTTATTCTGAAACAATCTTAATGTAGATCTTTTGCCTAGAGCAAGCATTAACTGTATTGCACATATACGAGTTAAGTTATTCTATGCCTAGGAAATTAGCTAGACTTTAATTGGCTTTCTGAAATTTATATTTAGAAGAAAATGAATAATCAAAAGATTTATATAAAAAAAGTATATAGCGTATATTATAATTGAGTTTAAAACGTTTTGATGAATATAAATATTAAATTTTTCCACTCAAGTGAAAAAATATATTTGAATTATTCTTCAAAAATAATTATAAATAACATTTGAAAAATATTTGGATAATCATAAAAATAAAAAAAAATTACATTTGAAATTATTTCGAAAATATAAAAAATACAAAATATTCTAAAAATATATTTAGAATTTGTATACTCAAATCTAAAAATGTAATTTATATTCATATTTGATAGAATTTAAATATTTTTTAAAATATAATCTATATATGAATGTCAACTTGAGCATACATGCAAAATTGTAAAAAAATAAATAAATAAAGTTAATACAATGAATTAAGGTATATATGTTTATGTTAATTTTTTTTTCTTGTGAACTTTAATGAATTAAGTTGTATAGTCTATTCGTATATATCCGACATAATGTAAAATATAATCAGACAAGAGGTAGTTTATAAATTTGTGAATTACACTCACGTGCAACGATACAATAAGGATTCCTTTGCATCGGGGGATGAATGCCAAGTGTATATAACATCCTCCTTTACTTCTTACATTCTACACATGCATATGCATCAAATGCAAACTAACAAAATAAAATTTATGTTTACAAATATACATTTTTTCATATTTATGAAAACAAAACTTTGAAAAATATTTTTCATTTCAATTTTCAAAAAAAATTATTTAAAAAGACTTTATCTGTGGTTAGTTTTTGCTGATTAAAAGTTAATGTTATAAATCTTTTAAAACTTTATGCATGATGATTATCGGACATTTACGTTTTGTATTAAAGTAGATAGCCATGCATCAAGGTGCCATGTAACATAAATGTCGTAAACTGGCTGGGTAAAGAAGGGCTTTACCCATAAAATCCATCTTCACAACGACACAGCGATAAGAAGTTATCTCTGTTCTCTAATTGAAAGTTAATTGGTCCAGTGGTTTCTGAATGGTGATGGTATGCCTTAGGGTGGTAATTTTGAATGCTTTAACCCTCTAGTATTTTAACCCTTAACTTGCCACAATAACCAGAGACAACTTTACTAGCTCCTATCTTATACCCTCTCTTCCTCTTTTCCTCCCTAAATATTTTTCACTTTCTCTCTATCTCTTATGTTCAACAACACATGCATTATTAAATTTAAGGTTTGTATACATGTACATGTACATCTGTATGTGTGTACAAACTGTACATTTGTATGTGTGTACAAACTGTAATATATTAACAGATATATGTATATATTCCACCTGTATGGTACAAACCACGTGCTACTCATAAACAGTTTTCAGTTGCTCAGTAGTTTAATCCAAACATTTACGTGTTTGGTAGTTTGGGAAAACTCATAATGCAATTTCAACTGGATTTTAGACTATATTTTGTATAATACGTGATATGTATTTTACAAAACTACCATTAAATTTTTAATGTGTATACATATGAATATGATTACATTAAAGAATAACTTTTTCAAATACATTGTCTATGCAACCGTTAGAATCAGATTTTAGTGAATTCTTACAGTTTTGAATCATCCAATCAGATACCGATGTTTGAATTACTGTTGGAAGAGGAAAGTGGTAAGGTTGAGCTAGTAAGCTTATCACACTTGTATAATTTTACTAACCAAAATATAATTGAAATTTCCTCGGTAGAAATTTGTGAGCGCCGCCCGACTTTACATGTACAAGCATATATGCTTATATAGGTTAAGTCGGGCAATACCTAGGATCGACCTTGAGCTGACCGAATTTTTTTACCAGTTGATCGAATATTCAACTTGTTATAAAAAAAAAAAATTATATTATTATTTTTCATTATTATTTTTTTTATCTGTTACCTCAAAGAAGAGAGAGTGAGAGACAAAGAGAAAATTTGTAGAATTCTAAAAGCAGAATTTTTTAGTGTTTTTATAACGTGCACACCTACCGCGATTTGAACCGACGAAGTATAGATATGAGGAAATATCGGGAACGCTTAGGATCACTTGGCCACCGAGGCCCACAATGCACACCGTAATTTGTGTTCGTTAAAAATTTTTTTTTCAAGTCCATGAAAAATATCGACAAGTAAGAGAATAGTTTTTCTTTTTTTTTTTTTTATTAAATTATACTACCGAGATAGGAGTTCTCGGACTTGAACGACTGTGCCAGGCTTGTGCGAGGGTCGTGTATCAGGCCGAGGGAGCACAGGCTTCCCGAGTGGAAATCTGGTCAGGCTAGCTTGATTTGACTTCAGACTTGATCAAAACTTGATCAATGTTGCCTTAACACAGACAGCCTGATCAAAATTTAATCAATATTTGATCAAGATGCTTGATTAAGGATAACTTGATCAGGGAAACATTAACTCATCCTTAATGAGGCCAGCCTGATCCAAGCTTGATCCAGATTTGATCAAGGTAACCTTATCTCATCCTTAATAAGGCCAGCCTGATCCAAACTTGATCAAGATTTGATCAATTAACATACATTTCAAAACTTGTAATTTTTCAAAATTATCGTGATTAAATTTGGATCAAGGAAACCTTAACTCATCCTTAATAAGGCCAGCCTGATCTGAACTTGATCTAGAAATATATATAAATAGTATAGATAGCAATTTTAATTAAAAATTAGGTTTAGACTATTGTGCTAGGCTTTTACAAGGATTATTTTTTACCCCAAATTGACTTTAATTTCTACCTGGGTTATGTTTGATTTTTTTGGGAATATTTGGTAGTGACGTAACAAATTTTTTAACGATTCATATGTGTGTGTATGTGCGTGCGTGCGTGCGCGCGTGTGTGTGTATGTGTGTGTGTGTAACTAAGTTATTTGACGAAGGGTATAAAAATAAGGTGGAGGGTAAAATGCAGAAAAGGTTAACGAGAATTGTTATTCAGTTGGGGGAATCGTACAGTTTGGGAAATAAAAGAAAGTTGAAAGGAAAAGAAAAAAAAATGTTGAAAAAAGAAAACCTCGATTGGGTGATGGCAGTTACCCTCTGATATTTGAAAAAATACGGGGGAGGAGGCAATGAGAGAGTAATTTAAATTGAATTCAAGTCTTTTACTGTATTATAAAATGTATAAATAGTTGAAAAAAAAAAAAAACTAAAATGATAATAACAATAATTGAGAATTAAGGGTCAAGTTGAAAAAAAAGTTTAAGATACTAGAGTTGAAACACTACATATATTTTAATATAGGGTGGCAGTTTTTAGAAGATAAAGAAACCATAAAATACATTTTCAAGCAGTATGACATCATTTATCAAAATTTTTATGCTTCCTCGACGATAATTATAAAAGTGATAATTAAACTGATTAAATATCAAATTTTCATTTTTTTTTTTTAGCAATAGTTTATCTATTTTCACGTGAATTATTACCGTGTATTTGGGTGGTATTTTTTATTAATCTGTTTTTTATCAGAGCATAATTTCCTATTTAAAAAAAAAACAACTTACAAGTCGTTAACATGTTTCATTTTTTCATTTGTTCAGAGGGATAAGGAGAAAAAAATTTGTAACATTAGTTTGTCATTCGTAACACCTGATGTATGATGAAAAAAAAAAAAGGAATGCAATAGATGTCGAACTCAGGCGTCAATATGGGTGACAAACGATTCTGATCGATTAGGCATTCACCAATTGGAGTGACGACAAAAAAAAAAAAACAATGTAAAAAAAAATCGTAGAAGGTTGCACAATGTTGTCATTAATGGTTTTTTGTTTGTTCTATTTTTATTACTTTATTTTGAGTAGACTCGTTTATAAAAAAAAAAAGAAGAAAAATTGTTGTGTTGATTTTTGTGAAATGTTATATTAGCTTGGATGTGATTACAGTAATACCCAGACAATCGAAGTAAAGAAAAAAAAATAAAAAATTGCAAAGTATAGCAGTGTGCATTCCTAGTGTATAGCTGGTTGATTGGCCTCAAAAATATCGTATAGGGGTTGTTCCCGAAAGTTAGCATCCGGTTTTGCTGTGTGTTCAAAGTAGGGAGAATTTACTGAACTCTAACATATATACAGAGTTGAATTGAGGGCGATGATGGTAAATGGAGACTAATCAACTGCAAAGAAACATTTATAGACAACTTATAATGACGATGACAAATGCTGTAGTTCATATTCCTTGTCTTAAAGAATCAAAGAAACTAATAAATTGTGATACAGTATTTTTAACGATCAACAGATCTGTTCGAACCGAAGACGCAATTTACAAATTTTAATTTTTTTCTGATCAATTTATATAATTAGTATATATTAATATCAAGAATAATATCTTGTCTAGATTTTTTAAGTTGATAGACTATTTATTAAAAAATTTGTTATAAAAATCAAACATAAAAAAATTAATAATAATGTATTAGCAAAATAATGAAAAAATGAAAAGTTTGACATTTCTATTGATTTGAATAAATATTAAATATTAATATAATTGCTTTATGAATATTTACAAGTGTATACTAATTTCTGACTATGCAATGACCTAATATAGATATACAGTAAAGATAATTTTATTAATTTTTTAACTTAATAAATCAAAATAAAATAAAATATTTCCAATATTAATATCAGTATATATATTCAAATTTTATTTATTATTTATAAAAAACCATGATGACCATTAGCAGTACAATATAGTCACGTGCCAATGCAAAACCTACGAGAAAAAAAAAAAAAGACGTGTGAGTTAGTGTAGAAATAGTTTTCTCTAGAAAAGAAGCTCAAGGGCAGAAGATAGGGGTCTTGACATAGGGACGCAACAAAATAACGGGTCTCGACCCTATATCCAAGCGACAAATCCCCTTGCATAGATATTTTTCTACAAATACATATAGTAAAAAGTTCTTTTTTTGGCCCGTGCGCACAAATATACTTGCAATTTCTTCACCAAGACACTTATTCATCGAACTTTAAAATCGAATAATACCTATTTAAAATAACAATATATTTTTTGCCCCAGGGTTAAACATTGTTTCGCGCAGTGAAACAACCCTCAATCATTCATTCCCTGTTCTACAATCAAAGCCATAGGGTCTTCTATATATATATATACAATTATATCGCGACGTGGAACTTTTGTTGAGAGTATTAAGGTATACAACCATCATTTATGAATTTACATACAGGATCGGGTTACGGCAAATTTCATTACCCGCGTGACGATTCAATATACACTATACTATTTCTAAAATTTATTCCTTTTATTTTGTATTTTACCCTACTTTCTTCATTTTGGTTTTATTTATCATTGTATACGTGGTTAATTTTATCTCAGGCTGCCTATATAGTAATTTCCAAGCAGCTTCAGCGCTGTACAAGTTTGTGTATATAGACCCAACAATTTTGGTAAATTAATTAAATTTTATACATGTAAATTTTTATTGTTTTGACTTAATATATTTATGTTGTAAATAAATTTAATATTTTTATCGGTTTTATATTTTAAATTCTTAAAACAAATGAAAACGTTATGGCTTTTTTTGGCTACTAGTGATTTTTATATAGAGAATTATAGAGGTTAAAGGAGGAAAATGGGTTCGTCCCGTGGGAAAAATAAGGTGCAAGGGTCTTTGAAATTCAGTTTGATTTTATTGCTATATACTTATTACAAAAGTTTAAAAAATTCAAACAAGCAAAAAAATTTATAGATTTTGATTAAATTTATAAAAAAAATTACCGATAAAGTTTTGTATCATATGAGTTGAAGGAATGCATATGTAGAAACTGTATATTTCTCATTGATAATCTATCGTTTTTTTTAGTTTTAATCATATTACAAATTCCTCATTAATTATATGCTGAGAAAATAACAAAGCTTATTAATTCTTTTAAAAATAATTAACCAATAATGTTCTTCATTATTCTAAGCAATACACACCCGGGATAAAATTTTTCAGTCATTTTAAGGCATTTTAAGGCATTACCTTGCATTTTTTGTCATAAAATAAACTATCGAGCATTGCAGATAGCATTGAAATTGAATACTCGGTCATTTTTTTTCGAACTTAAAAAATATTTTGCTTCCAAAATGTAAATTTTTCTAAGCCCGAATAAAAACTTGACTGAGTATTTCTGAGCACTGAAATTTAATACTCAGTCATTATTTATTAGGGCTCAGAAAATTTTACACTTTGAAAGCAAAATATTTTATATAAGTCCGATTTATTTATTAACATACGTATCCAACCGTATATGTATCCATCATCATCTACACAACAACCAGCACCTGATAACTTCATGACTCCAAGCCCTCATTATCCACCATCATTTGCAACTCATATGACTATACATATCCACCTTATCCCTATGAATTCCTCATCACAACAAAATTTTTATCCAGATTATCCTGGTTATTTACTTGAAAAAAAAACTGTAATTGCGTAAACTAATTAATAATAAAAGAATTATTATTTATTTAACAAATAATTAATGAATATTAAAAAGGTAATGAGTATCGCTGAGCATTCAGAAGCATATGCTTATATATAAGTATAGTCATTAATTTAGTGTGGAGAATGACTCATTTCAATACTCGCAGTATTAGTAAAGCATTTTTTCAATGCTCAAAATGACTAAAAACTTTATCGCGGTCGAATTATAATTTTTTTTTTACGTAAATACTGGTCTCAAAAATTAACTTTGTTCTTGATTTTTGTTTTTGAATAACTGGAAAAACATCAACTGCAGAATACTTGTTAGTTTGTTAGCCAAGAATTTAACGCACTCGATATATAATATTTATTATCCATATATTTTCCACTTGGGATATATGTAATTCGATTTTGTTGGTTAAGTTAGATTAATTTGAATGTATAGGCATTGTTGAAAATGAACAATTGAATAGTCTCTTGAATATATTTGTTCAAATTAACATTTAAAGGAACGAATGTGTATATACGCACATATATGTATATAGACTTTGTTAGTGTATGCGATGGACATGCTCGTAAACAAATCGGCCGCATTTTATTGGAATGTCAAAGCGTAATATTGGTATTCAACTCGCGGAACTCCCCAAAATATGTAGACTCGCGGGACGCATGCTAATGCTCACATGGTGTATGTGTTGGATATATGTATGTGCAGAGTTGAAGAAGCCTCTCTCTACATATATTTATAATATTACTTCTCTCATTTTCTGTCACTTTCTGTGTCGCATCCGGTACTCATCAGTATAGCAAAATTTTATTTTATTGCAGACAGTTTAATCATAATATACAAATAATAATTCATAATTTTTTTTTGAAAAATATATACATAAACTCGCTATTCAAAAATAAATGAATGAATTATACAAAACCTAGGCATATATAAACATTACATATATATATATATAACTATATTTGAAAAAAAAAATGACAAAATTAAATAATAGTCAAATAAAAATTAAAAATATAGAAGATTGAAAAATCAAATAAAATTCTATCAGAGATTTTTTTTTGCGATAACAATGGTGTATTCATTTGTCTTGGTTTTAAGGACACACGCATATACAGATATATGAACAGCATATAAATTTATCGACTTTTCTCTTCAGTTTTCTTTTTTTTTCTCAAGTAGTTCTTCGAAAGAAGAAAAAAAAAGAATAAAGAAATGGAAGATGTCAATCAGCAACGTATATTTCAGACAGTTTGTTTCCAATGTAAGACAATGTGTTTAGTGGGTATACAATTACGCGATTCAAGTTTTAACATTATGAAACCATAAGGATCCCCTCGACGTTGAGGAAAATCTACAGTTCTGATCTTGTTCTTGTGGCTATCCTTCTCGAAAAAGACCATTTATTTTTACACATGTATTATGTTTACAAGTTGAGGTTATTTCGATTAACGATAGGATGTCCTGTAATATATTTTGGTACCTGTGCTCTTCGTCCAAGATATATTTACAAGTTTATTTAAAATCGTTCAATCTTTTAATCTTTTGCTTTTTTAAATTATGTTTTTTATGATTACATTAATTTTTTTTTTTTGTTATTAAATCTATAACTATACTGAATCTACATATCAAAATACATATGCATATGAAACCGAATTCCGAAAATTTTTTATCTACTAAAAAATAAATGAGCTTCGTTTGTGTCCAACAACAAAATATCAAAAAGAACAGCATCATACTTAAGATAAAAAAAATATATACAGAACATGTTTTGCAACTTGCATCAATCACCCGTATTCGAATCATATATTTGGAAAATATATAAATCAATTATTGTATCTTACCTATGCAGGGTACCCCGCAAAAGGCGCACTTGGGGCATGCAACCGCCATGCTATAGAAAATATATATTCAAAATTTTAATCTAAAAAATTTGATAACATAAATTAAAGCCAGTTCAACTAAATGTTCAAAAATCAATATAAAAATTCCAATAAATATATATTGTATCGATGTTGTTTTCGAAAAATGACAAAAAAAAAAATAAAAGATTGAGATTTTTGGTACGATAGAGGTTTTGTCCGTGAGATTCATCGATGCAGCAATAAACTAGTCACACCTTTTGATTTTTCTCCATTTCTCTTTTCTTTTTTTTATTTATTTTCTCCAATCTTTCACCTGACTTCTCAATTCATCGATAAGCCATCAGTGGGCATCTATTATACACTTTCGCTACGGGACATCTTACTTTTAACTAAAAAAAAAAAAGTATATTGCTTTTCTTCTATTTTGTTTCTCTTAAAATAAATCGTACAAATCAAATTTGCCATCAGTTTAACAATCCATAGACAAGTTGGATAAATCAGGGCAATATTAGGATAGAATCTAAGCATATATTCCGTAAAAATAAAAAAAAAAAAATAGAAAAAGAAAAAAAAAAAAAAAGAAACAAAAAAATCTATATTAAATTTTTGCCCGTATGTATGAGGTATATTCCGCGGACAATAAACTTTGAAAGCAGCTGTATATTTATCATGTAAGCGGGCAATCTAGAAACGATCATTTTTCACATTCTGACTTCGGACTTGTGTGACGTAAGGGGAAGGAATGCTCCGTGACTTTCAGGGGGTTAAAAAAAAATTGAGTCAGGGTGTTATTGGCCGGCGGGTGAACATCAAACACATCAGGCATATCAGACCTGTACAGAGCGGACATTGAACACATATATATATACACACAAATACTTATGGACCAAGCTGACTTTCAGTCTGACTGATGATCTTACGCGTTTCATACGACGCTTCATCCATACCATTTTTCTACGACTTTTCATCCCTTATTTTATTTATTTATTTTTTTTCTTTTCTTCTGTATCATCTCCGTCACTTCAAGATGCACTCTATATGCTGATGAGACAGATCATGATACAATCTCAGCCACGTTTATCTCAACAATATAACTTATTTCATATTTTTTTTTTTGTTTTTTTTTTTTTTTAACAAATAGCATTAGATTATTTCAATTGGTTTTTTATTCTATTATTTACTAGACCCTATTGGATTTTGATACTAATTTTTCGTACGTATTTTATGAATGATTAATGGCAGAATTATAAATTAAACATGGAGAAAACTCAATAAAAAGTTGTTTAGTAAAAGTAAAATATAGTAATTATATGTTTAAGTTTAAATATGAGAATTTTATTATAATGAAAGTAAAAAACTGTGTTGATGTGTTCAACAAAAACTATTGTACCTTATCTTTTATATACTTGAAAAAAAATTATGAATTCATGAATTTTTTTCACATATACACTTAACTTATAACATAACTTGTAAAAAACAAGAAGAAGTTCAATAAAAAATACAAAATATGTGAGATACATTGATATATAATACTTTTCACTCAATGAAAACGTATATGAATAATAAAAAAATAACAAATATTACTGAGATACGATAAAATGATATTAGAAAATGAGGTGTCATGAGCCGGAAATAGAAAAAAAAAAACTATTACTTTTTTTTTTCTCTTTTCCGTTTTGGATGTCTTGAAGTAAAGTGTATCCCTAAAGGAAGTCGTTTTGGGAGTCAACCCCTTTCTCAACTAAGAAGCACCCGACCGTGCCATAGCATTTTCTCAATTTACCCCATTCAAATACCGTTACACATGAATGATCAACGAAACTGACCCTTCAAATTTTTCACCCAAAAAGTCATTCAATATCACAGTATCAGTTTATTCTGAAAACTCTAGTAAAAAATATTCTTGAATGTAATCGACTTTGAAATTCTCCAGTATATAGTGTAATGGGTTTTTCTTTTTTTGAAATATCATTTTCTATTGCATACCAAGAAATGAGTATTTTTATGCATTCAAATTTTGTTACTCAGCATACTAGATAATTTCTATAAATAACAATATTATAACAGTATTAAAAACTAGTCACAATTATTCTAAAATATGATCTAAATAATAGTGAAAACTCGTTCATCATACTGCAAATTATTCTATTATAATGGCCTCCACCAGTCAGCTAATCTCAGCTACATTTTGATGGATATAACAATCAATGAGTAAACATTTAACACTTATGGTGAGCTCATGGTTTCATTACATTGTTTCAATTAAATGGTGGTCAATGATGGTCAAAATACTATAC
>JAPYYR010002827.1:0-17253 GCA_030523065.1 Aphidius colemani | reverse complement strand
TGATATTTGATAATTCATGAGGATAAACATTAACAACAGAAAAATATAATTGGAAAATTTCATAATATAAAATTTAATAGTCGAGCTTTTTGGTATAAATGAATAATAAAAACTTTGCTGACTATTATTTCCTCTTATTGTATACAAAATATAAAAATATATATTGAAAATTCAATTGTATCTTTTAAATATTAATGAAAAGATTGATGAAAATTAATAAACAACGATTCGTTGAATATTAATTAATAAATATTCACTTATCTCTATTGGATAGTTACATGACATGAAGCCAAGTGGATGCACAAGTGCAGTTTAAAATTATGATATGCATTTGTATGTATTATTGAGTCATACAGGTATATCAAGTAACCATTTGCAATTGACCCAACGATATACATTGAAGGGTAGGTCAAACCGAATGAATGCTTGAGCTTTTTTGTTACCATGTCAGTCAATATTTCCATATATGTATTTGTAAATTTCTCTCTATACATTTGAATCATTTTATATCAAACTTGTATATTGACACAAATTTTAATGCATAAATGCTTTCAATGGTGCAGTTTGTTTATATCCGTTCATGAGCATCATAAAGTTTGCATTGAGCTCGGGTAAGACAGCAGATATATCTGAATAAATATTTTTAAAAAAATATGAAATGTGGCTGGTAGATAAACTTTGACAACAAAAAGTATACAGACATTTGAAAATGTTTTATATTTAAAACCAAAAGACTATTCAAACGTCAGAAAATTAAACGTTCATTGTGCAAAGTTATATTGAATTTTTAGGCATTTTATTTTGTCTCTATTTTTCATTTTAATATTATTTTTTATCTATACAGATGACTATGAAAATGTCGATATTATTATCAAGACAACAATGGAATCACATTGTTGGTCATAAACGCGACAAGAATATTGGCATGTATGTTTATATCCAAGAGCTTTTATAAGATTTTCAAGTTTGTTGTTGCTGAGCTGTATTTCCGTTGGCAGCCAAAGCTGCTAGACTTAGTCTCGTCGACGATGAGAAAAAAAAAATAAAATAAATATAGACAATGAAAATGATAAAAAAATTTTAAGATAAATATAATAATAAAAATATAAAACGAGTTGCTTTCACTAAGGGATTTTTATCATTATTATTATATTTTTTTTTAAGCACTCTTTTGCAATGTTATTTTCATTTGGTTTTTTTTTTTAGTTTCATATCGAAAAAACGAAGGACGAATGCTTTTATCCTGGACAATGGGACAATGAGAAAGATAACCTCGGCTTTGGATCGTTTCTTATGTATTTTCTTTTTTTACTTTGGAAAAACTTTATTTCTTTTTCGGCACACCAACTCGTTCACGTTTCAACGATCGTTGTGTGTGTCTTCTCATTGTAACAATGATTTTCTATCTTTTTCAAACACAAAAAAAATCATAAAAATTCAACCACCAAGAGTTCTGAATTCTGAATTTAAGTCATCGTGTTTTTCACCTCGAAAGACAAATAAAATAAATATCAAAAACGTGACGAACAAATTATTACATGTTAAATGTTAAAATTACTTTGTCAACTTGAAAAGAAAAAAATTTATATTCAGTGGAAAATATATTTAGTTGACAGATTAAGTAAGTGGGACTTGATATAGATATTTATCTGACTACCTGAGTGCCTCTAGTAAAATGACAAGTGTAATCGATATTCCCAGCTAACCAGTTTCTCGTAATTTTCTAGAAATTTTCCCGAAATAGTTTTTAAAAATTTTATATAGAAATACTGTTTCTGAAATTTTTTATAAAATATCTGATAAACATTTCTAGAAATTATTTCCGGAAACAATTTCTAGAAATTTATTAAAAATAGAAACAGAAAATTTGTGGATAATTGGGTTAGTTTTTTGTATATTTTTCACTTAAATATTTAAAAATTTTTTAGTGTCATATAATAAAAAGTTTAAGTGTCAAAATGAAAAGTTTTAAAAAACTTGAAAATTGTTTTTTCAAGTCTCAAACAATAAATAAATATAATGATAATAAAAAAAGGTAATTTTATTTTTTCTTTGTCTTGTTAAAATAGAGCTTAAATGTACGTAAATATAATTTTTAAAAAAGAGCTTTATTTTAAGTATAAATAAGTTGTTATAAAGGTGTCAAGAAAATACTGTGTGATTTTATAAAAAAAAAAAAAAATTTATGCGTAAAGGAAAAAAAGTATCGATCGAGTTGTCTCAATGTACGCTCGATTAGACAAGAATTGCAGCGTTTCAAACTTTCCAGTGGATCGACTTTAACTGACGAGAAGAAAGACAGTATCCGGTTGGATTTTAGGATATTCTGTGGACAGGGAAAAATTGAAGAAGCCATATAGACATGTTCATTGTTAAACCGGTGGAGTGCAATAACCCGATGGATGTAAAAATAATAAAAAAAAATTTTACTTTAGAAAGAGGCGCATGCGCTCATCATCTACCATCGAGCTTTTTTTATTTTTGCCCACATCACCACCACCACGTGTCAGCATCTTGATTTTTGACAAATAAAAATATATATATTTCTCAAATGACTAAGAGCATGTTATCCCAAATACATACAGATTTATTTATTTATTTTTTCAAATAAAAATATGAATCATATAACTGCGTTATGACTTTTCAGATGGAAAAAATAATATAAATATTCGAAAAAAAAATAAAAAATGATCTCATGGAAATCACAGACAGTTACCGTTTTATATATTTCATATTTTTTTTTTCATGTTTAGTTTGCTTTTCGTTGGGGTACGACAACACGAACGTGTCCCTTTGTTGAAATCGACTTTGCACAGGAAGTCCTCATCCAAATTGATTGAGCCACGAGGCCTGGCTACTGAATAATTCATAACTTTTCTTTTGATTTTTTTCTCTTAGCAATAAACCAATTTCGATATGAACAATTTCACGTTTAAGAGGGACGATGACTACGTGAAGTTCAACTCTCACTAGATATATTTGTAAGGCAATGAAAATTTTATCCCTCATGCAACCCTAAATTATCGCGCAAATGAAAAAGACAAAATGAGGGTGATATAAAGTGAGGAAAAAAAAAATGAAGGGAATTAGATACGCAGGTCAAAGCTGTATATACTTTTGCTCAGTGAATAAATATATATAATTCATAATACACCTCAATAATTGCTACTTGATTTTTCACTTCCATACAAATATCATCGACGAATGTTCTAATTTATTTTTCTTTCAAACTTTTCTCTTATTTATCTCGTATATTATGTGTGTTAAAAAACCAAAAAAAAAAAAAAAAAAAAAAAAAAAAAAAAAAAAAAAAAAAAAAAAAAAAAAAAAAAAAAAAAAAAAAAAAAAAAAAAACGCCCCACGATGAAAGAGCACTACTCGATCTGTTTCAAGTACACCCTTGCTCTCTCTTGACGCACAAAAAAAAATTGTTCAACAAAAAAAATGCTACAGCGTGATATTTTTCAAAAGACTGTCTGAATCCTGGAGGCACTTTAGTCATATATCGAATCAATCAACCTTCTCAATATATTTTTTTTATTATTATAAATTTTATTTCTTTAACTCATAAAAAACTGATAAAAATAAAATGTCAATTTACTATTTTTTTGTCAATAAAGAATTTGGCCTCTTTTTTTTTTTTTTTCTCTCGTTATTTTTTGTTGTTTTATCAACCATCATTTTTTATGCCACCATAACAGTCAAAAATTTTAACGATATTGCAAATGTTATATATATATGATAAACGAATGATGATAGTAGTTTCACGATGGCATGAATTTTATTAACCGAGCGAGAAAATGACAAACTCAAATAATAAAAAATAAAAAAAAATAAAATCCATCTTTTTTCGGATCTTTACTATAATAAACTTGATGATAATAATAATTTTTATAACTCAAAGTAGCCAGTTTAGCGTCATTGTTGACTCAATCAAATTTTCATGCAACAAAATAATTAAATTTCTAAATTAATCAAACTGAGTAACGTCACTTGTAACGCCACTTACTTGATGAAAAATAAAAAATATATAGAAAAATTCGAGTATTAAAATGAATTGAGTATAAAAAATAAAAAATTTCTTCTTAAAAAACATCAAAGTCAACAACAACATCAACAACAGGGGATTACCAACAAGAAAAAACGATAGAAAAAAAGCTGAAATAGTATGAAGAAGATATTAGAGTTAGTATATATAAAAAGTAGTTGAAAGTTTTGTGAATATATACAAGCTAACTTTATAGTGAAAGAGGATATACATATTAATGTCTGTATGGATGAAAGGAGTATAATCATAACGCAGGTACAAACGAAAATTGTTAGAGTGCACACCGCGTGTGTTACGTTCTTAACGAGATGACAATGTATATAATAATAACACGACACAAATTCAATGTGTATATATGCAATTAAACCTTCACACAGACAAACACTCTCTGATATATTTATGGATAAATTAGTGTGTATGTGTGTCAGATAAAGGGTGCTACCCAAGGGTCGTTTTTAAAACGAGTTTTCATCCAACATACTCAACTCATTCGCGACTTCTTCAATGGTGACATGAAAATATTAACCAAGGGTTGCTTCTCCTCCTCCTATTTCGCACTTGTATATTTATTATTTTAATACTTTGGTCTCTATACTCATCATCATTCAACTATTCTGTCAACGCCATAAATTTTTTTTACATGATAACCTTGATGATGTTGTTGTTTGTGATACTCATAATACCCAAGAGCCTTGACCCTCCCCTCAAGTGTACACATCATTAATTCAACATAACAACATTTCGCACTTGTCTGTCGCTTTCATTTTATAAAATAATTAAATTAAATTGTATTTTTTTTTCACTTACCAAGTTGAACATACATCTTTGGTCGTACATTTTCTTGCCATGCACCAATGGTGAATCCAATCATCGTTATCACCCAAAATGAGATAAAAAGCTGCACCACAGTCGACCTCATGACGAGACACGTGTTTCAACTTAAATCACAATTTATAATAATGTTGTAATAAAATATAAATCAAAAAAAATAATAATAAATTAAGTAATAAAATAGAAAAAATAATAATAAAATTGATTTTATGAAATTTTATCACTTTGACTGTGTTACATACATGAATTTGTATATATGTACATATAGGTTATGTATATTATGTATATGGACATTTACATAAACCGGTCAATGAAATAAATTTTTGGGAAAAACAACGAATAAATGAATATGGCGGCGCACAGAGGGTTCAAAGAAAATATGGGGGAGTTAGGAGAAAAAAGAGGGTGAATCAGTAAAAATAATTATATACGCATGCGCATAAATACACAGTAATATTATACACCCACAAATAATGCACACGGAAATAACTGTCACGCGTGTGTCTCGTTGTTTATTTCAATAAAATCATACATGAATTGTAAATGATTAATTGATGATGTTAATAATAATTATAATATTTTATCATTGATAATTCAAGCGTTATCAGTTGACATATTTGAGCATGATGATCCAGAGGTCGCTCTTGACAATGTCTAGCCGGTACATGAACCTACTGATATCCTTAATTTTTGTCTATTTGATTTCATTAGATTTGAATTTCAATTCAAGTTATCCTTTTGTAATATGACACTCACAAGTTAATTGAAAACACTGTTAAATCCTTGGTAAGATGTTCAATTGAACAATATAAATTGATGGGATAAATTATAAGAAAGATATTAAAGAATATAATAATTTTTTTTATTTTAAAGATGATAAGCACATATTCACAAAGCACATACACGCCGGATGGCCACGGCGGGCCGAAACCCCGGTAAAACCGTGACAAATCGACAAGATAACTGGCGTTAACGCGCACAAGGACAAATGATGACTGCGGTGGTTGGTTTATTCAAACGCAAGAGGGCGATTTTATGATAAAAAGAAAAACGGGGTAGTTAAAATAATAATAATAGAAATAGGGGTTGTTGTATAATAGTGGGAAAATATATGACGCAGTTGGCTTTTGCGCAAGTGGTGGACCAAAGAGGCAGAATCAGGCAGACTAGTGGTCACACGAAGCAGAGCTTTTGGGTGGTAACGGGTGATGGCCCACAAGAGAAACAGAGACACAATGACAAAACAAAAAAAAAAATTGCGGCGAATGAGACACACACACAGTTGCGGAATAAGGATGAGAGATAAAATCGAAACCCAAATAAAAAAAAAAAAAAAAAAAACTTTTAGAGAGTCAAACCACTGAGGAAAAAAAATGAGCCTCAATGAAAAATTTTTCAACCGGCACTAGTATAAAATCCTACTTTTTTAATATAAATATAATTTTTTTTTCCCACCTCGTTACACTTTTTTTGTTGTCGACACTCTTCTCACGACAAACTGCTTTCTGCTTGGTTGATCTGTAATAAAATAAAAATATTAAAATAAAAATACAATTTTATAAAATTATAATTGTGAAATGAATTGACGCCTAGAGATATACATAATGTATCTATAAAATATTCATGTATATCCATAATCAATCAACATCATAATATCTACACCAATAAATTCAATAAAATTTTCACTATTATGATATCAAATTTAGCAAATTATAATCCCCCGAAAATCTGATGCAATTTTCCTATTCCCCAGTGAGATTATTTCCTTCATCCCTTAAATATTTCGTCAACTAAAATACCCTCTTTCTAATTTTTTTATTTTCAATCATATATATTTACTCAGCCCCTATACATGAGCGTGAAATTTATATCCATATAGAGAAAAAATCCCAAGAAAAAAAAGGTTAAATATCCAAAAAATGTGTAAAAAAAAACGGCGAAAACAAATGAAAATTAAAAGTGTGAAAAATATATATATGATAGTTGATATAACGGGGTAAATCCAAGGCACTTTGATATATGTGTTGATTAAACATTTGACGCGTGCATTAAGTATACCCATGAGACGAATGGTCGAACATGCGGCAATGAAATTAGGCCTTGTGTATGGCATATACGCTAATATGCATACACTGAAGTGATGCCGCAGTAGTATAGTAGTATAGCAGCAATGACAAGCAAGACAAATGACAAACAGGTAGTTAGACAAAACGAGACAGCGAGATTGAGAGATAGAGAAAGCGAAAATTAAAGGGATGTTATATATGTATAAATGAAGGAGAGACAATGGGGAGGTAAATGTGGGTGGGAAGAAGATGAAACGTGAGTATACAACATTAGCTAAATATAAATATATACATGTACATGTTACGCATTGCATGAGAGACTGGCTTATTGTTTACTCTGGTCATGTACTAGCAGATATTACCCCCCAAGAAGTCGATAAACTCGACCGGATGATCATTGTCCACTGGCTTTCCAATATATATTTAATATAATATATGTGTCCATCTATGCACCCAACAATATCCACACAACAATATCCACATGTATCTATGTGATGTTACATTCACAACTACACATGACTAATGAACAAAGAAAACATATTTGGTATATAGAATTTTATTTACAAATATGTAATGGCTTATTGTTAAAGTTGCATTAACACAAATAGATTTAACTTTAGCTGTGTGCGTATGTGAATGTGCTGCACAATAATCACGTGGAAGTTGTGGAAATATATATATCTAACAGCCACTATCCAAAGCATTTGTGTCTCGAGTTTCAACTACATTTTCATCATCAGACTTTGTTCTCACTATGTATATATTCACTGGAACATACCGCACATACGACTACTCTACTATGTATATATATTTATCAGACGGAAAGTCCATATCCCTGTTTCAGTGTTACTGCATCCGGTTGCTGGCACCCCACACTTTCTCATCCTTGTCCAATATCAACCCCTATTTTTTGTTTTTTTTTTTTACTCTTTTTGCACCAGCCTGAATCATCCTGCATCCAGTCCACTCACTCTTTACCACTTTCATCTCGACACTCAATGTGATCATCCAAATGGCCTTGCGTCTGTTATCAGACAGTCTAAATATACAGTCATATTTATAGCAACAAAATCATCCATCCCTTCATTTGATCAGGGCAAACGAAAAATGTGCGAATACACTGTCTGCTCGAACGTTGATTCGCACTACTTGATTTAAACACCCATGTTTTTATACTATCAATTCGCAATGCGGTAAAGTTTTATATTCATTTTTGCATATTTAATATAACACTTGCATGTAAATATTATGCACTCCCTTTAAAATTAGGGGTAAATACCCTGTATTTATTATTTGATAATAGAAAAGTTGAAAAAAAAAATTAATAAAACATAATGATTTATGAAAAGCAGAGGGTGTAATAATTTTTCAACTTTTGAATTTCAAAATGGTTATATATATGTTTGATGAATAAATCATAACTGAGGCTAGTTTTTCAAGTTCAGTGAAGTGTAAATTTTTGTGGTTTAGAATATGTAAAATGAAAATATATGTTATATGTTGAAATGTCATGAAATAAGCCAGATGAAAAATATATATCAGGGTGAAAGTAGGAAATATTATTTTTGCAAAATAGTCAAATAAAAACGACATGTTGTCATTGCTTGTATGAAACTTCTTTGAATTTATTATGTATTTTATATTTTTTTTCAGTTTGAATTTTGACCCTTCAAATAATATCTATGTAATATAGATATATGAAATATATTTGCTCGACTAAACACGAAGGTATGAATTCTGAAGGGCGAGAATATTAGTCACTAAAGATAACAATGTTATCTTTCTCAAACCCAAAAGACGCCATATAAAGGCTAACTATTTTCAAGAAAACCGTCGCAAGGAAAAAAAAAATAATAAAAAATCAAGTCGAGAGAGAAGAATGGGGATAAAAAAAATTGAGTAAAACGACTTGGGATGAAAAGACGGAAGGAAGGGAAAAAAAAAAAAGAAAATGTATATCAGAAAAGGAGTAAGAATGGGAAAAAAAGGAAAAAAGAAAAAATTGAAATCGTGTGGGAACGTTTGAGACCCGAGGGGAATGAATCTGTGGAGAAATGAAAAACCCTTTCTTCGTTGAAAATTCTCGCTAAGAAGACGGATCGTGAATAGCCGAATAACGTCAGCTCATCCTATGAATGCAGATGAAGTGAAATCGAGCGACGCATGTGAGTATATGTGCAGATAAAAAAAAATAAGAAATGAAGATATAGAGTGAAGAAAAGCAAAGAAATAAATACATGTCCTACAAAAAAGACTGACTGTATGCGCACCTGATGGTATTTCTCAAGATGTATTATCATTTTTTACGTATAAATAATATTATCAACTGACAAAACACAGACAAAATATTGCTCAAAAGACAAGTGACACTAAAGAAGATTTTTTTAAATTAAAAAACCTTAAAAGACTTAAAATTTTTAATCGACACAAAAAGTCTTCAACTGATTTTTAATGCAACAAAGTGTTCTCGTGTCTTTTTTCCTTCGATTTCCAAAAACTTTATTCACAAAAAAAAACAGCTGTGAATAATTGATTTGTTAGTTTTATCAAATAGCTCAATCAACTTTTATTTTCAGCGCATTTATATGCAGTTAAATGTCATCTAATCGCAGAAATTTTCTTTCTAAATTCATAATAATTCAAAAAATATTTATTCTTTTTAAATGGGCCTAAAAAGAAAGGTAAAATAACGACATTATAAGCCAAGGATCAATAGCTGAATACCACGAGTTGGTAAATAGTAGTAGTAGTAGTGTAATAATAGTAGTAATAGTAAAAGTAGTAGTAGGAAAAGTAGGAATAGTAGGAATAGTAGGAATAGGCTGGATAATGTTGGCAAGGGACTATAAGCTTGGTTTGGAAAACGTCGGGAATGTGGTTTACCATGCGAAACCTCCTCTTTGCCTGCACCACCCGATCATCATCCCTCTTCTCTCAAAATACACTTACACATATACACAAACAATAATTCACACTATGACGCTTTTTTCCAATATATATATATATGAATTTTAGCTCTTTCTATTGAGGCAAAAGTGCCGCGTGATAACGCGTATACATGAGGATCTGCCAATATCGGCTCGACTTCACGTGCAACCAATCAATTTCCAATTATCGTTGGAAAATACATTCGTAATCGACCGGCCAACCAGATCTGCTCAACCGTACAATACTCTATTGTGTGACTTTTGTTGATGAGCCTTCTCTTTGTACACATCTATAATATGTTTGTGTGCGTTTTTTGATGCCAACAATTTTTTTATTTTTTTTTTCTTTTTGACTTTTTCATTGATGTTCATTCGCGCGTGTAAATGACAAATAAAAAAAAATAATTAAATGAAAGAAAAAAAAAAACAATTGGACAAGTATTTTGAAAATGCGGATATATATTGTTGAATTTGAAAAAAAAAAATAAAGAAAATTATTCGAAAATAAAATATAGAGACCAAACAATTCTCTGTATATTTAGCCTCTTTATACTCTCTTTAACTCTTTTTGCAGAATTTTTTTTATACAAGTTTATTATTATTGTTGTTGTTTTTTTTTTTTTTTCTGCTAGATATTATGTATCTCGTGTTTAACGACGCGTTATCTCGATTCTATCGTGAAACAATGCGTGCAGGAGATTGTTTATCGCAGTGATGTGGAAGAGAGCACAAAAGTATGGATATATTGTAGTGTGAGAAGACAGGAATAAATAAAAAAATTGACAACAACAACGAATAAATAAGTAAATAAAAAAAAGTATCATAAAATACACATCAAAAATATATATAGATGAACAATATATATGAAAAAAATAGACCAGTAAAAAGGATAAATCGATATGGTCGATATGGTAAATTTTGAAATGAAAGTTTAAATGAATTTTCATCGTGAAGATAACAAAAGTATATACACAATAATGACTTTTATTTAATGTTTGCAAATTCATCAGACCACAAAAAAAAAAAAATAAATTCATTCAATCTATTTGCATTATTACAGCATTTAAACAATCAAAATAAACAAATGCAGGCTTACTAATGCATTACATCCTCCAGTGCTTAATTGAAAAAAAAAAAAAAATTTATAAATATAATTTTGTATAGACAAAATATATATAATGTCAACATTTTATGTGTGCCACATTCGTGTGCAGATAAAATAATTACAGCTTCATTTACCACGTTGTTAGATTGGGGAAAATTTACGTAAACCATTTTACACCCCCCAGAGAAAGCTCAGGAAAATAAGAGAGACAAAAAAACGCCAACAACAAGATAAAGAAGAACATACAATGCATACTACATGGTTTTGAAAAAAATAAAATTGAATAGCTTGGGGAATTGACAGAGGATGCGTGTGTGTCTTCAGCAAGTTCAAAGCATCTAATGAGCCATAAACAATGCGTCACCGATCTCGCGCATGTGAAAATATATAAAGTTGCAAAAGAAAAGTTAGCTACAGGGGTGCAAAGGGGAGTAATGAAATAATGAGAATAAAAAAAAATTATCAGGGCTTATTCAGGGTAAAAGAGGGATCAAAAGAAAGGCAAGAAAATTATTTTACAAAACTATTTACACTTGACTGAATGCAACAAAAATATATACTCAAACGAGCTAATGGAAGTTTTCTCTATACATTTATGTAAATTACTATTGTTATTTTTCTGTTAATAGTAATTCGTTTGTTTATTTATTTATTACTTTTTTTTTTATCTCATATCAAACAGCAAAAATATGTATACATAAACGCACTCATATCTCGCTGACTAATCGGAATCGGAAATACATGTGTGTCATAAACATCCGGTAGTCATTAAATATTTACATAAATTTATATATTAATGGTAAATAAAAATTGATATTTAAATTATTAACTAATAACGAATATATATTATTAAAATTTAAATATAAAAAAAATAATTAAAATGGATTTTTAAAAGTTTATTTATTGATTGTTTATTTTTAAAATATTAAGTCGAGTTTAAACGAGAATTAAAATGCATGGATTTAAAAAAAAATATTATATAATAATACGAATATAATGTAGGAATAAATATACGAATTGGATGGAAAGATTTTTTTTTTAATTATTATTGGAAACAGATAAATCATTAGAATACTTATTGACCATATACGAACTTGTTATGCTTTTATTAATGTGAAAATTTATAAAGGCACTTGAATGTATATAGAAAAAAAAAATGAAAAAAAAAAAAAAAAAAAAAAAAAAAAAAAAAAAAAAAAAAAAAAAAAAAAAAAAAAAAAAAAAAATAACGCGTGACTGTTTGCAATAGAAACAATTGGCATTCTGACTGGGTGCAACTTCTAGGTTGACTCATTTGGATGGTTACAGGGTATGAAGAGGTTTTGTCATTGAGACAGATAAAATAAAACCGCTGAAAATACAAAGGGGGTAAAAATTGTCGAGGGAACGCGCACGAGCTTGAGACAATTTCCGCTGAAGAAAGCACGCTGTAGATACGACAAGTTTGCAGAAAAAAGAAAAAAATAGAAAATAAAAAAAGAGGGTACACTAATACTTCAAGAAACTCTTTGAAATTCCAGAAAGCGGAGAATGAGAATGCTCTAGTCTCTCGAATCCAACGGAATATAAATCATTTTCCGATGGAAATATATATATACATCAGGCCACGTGCACTCAGCCAACGACATAATTCCAATATAAAAAAATAAAAATAACAAAAAAAAAGTTATAATAATAATAAACGTGATAATATTATTTCACATTTAGAGAGCTATATATGAATAATATATTTCTAAATGTGAATCATCACTTAAATATACATATACTATTACAAGTATAATATCTCGTAATTAAAACCTAAAAAAATATATCGTTAAAATAATTTTTAAAAATACATATTATATTTTCATTGTAAACTGCTATTTCATTTTTTTTTTTGACATAAATAAATATAAAATTGTTTACGTTAACATTTGGAGCAAGAAAGAAAGAAAAATAAAAAATAAATTTCAAAATATATATGAAAATTTCTCATCATCATCATCATCATCATCATTAGACTCTCGTCCAGCTAATTACAAAGTAGTCAAAAAAGTATATAAAGAAAAAAATAATAAATAAAACGAAAAAAATAAAAATAAATGATAATAATGATAAGAGAATAAAAATATATATGAGAATGAAGATTGATGAGAGAAAAACGGGGTCGTTGACGGAGTCTTGAAAATCCCGGAAAATCGATTAAGAAGCCTATGTAGTAGTCTACAACCAACAAGCAACTGGGTTTTATGTATTTTCACGGGGTGCAAGATTCAAGATACGTGATTATCTCTGACAGAAATTGTTACTCGGCTAGCCGTAACGAAGCAAAAATGAAAAAATAAATAAATAAAATAGTAAAAGATATAGAGAAACATCAAGTTTAAGAAAATATATATACTAGTGTACACATACATACACATATATACACACATATATACTTGAAAAGTGTACTTGAGCTGTGTACATATTTAAAAAAAGAAGAAAAATAGTTAAATAGAAGTAGAGGGATTTAGGGAGAAGATATCTCCAAAGTACAGCCAACAAAAGATAGCTATACTAGACAGCCTATACTAGTTACTACCTATATATTATATAATATACACACAACTACCATCCTGGCTTGCCGAATGAAATACCGATTCGCTTCCGGCACAGGCGGTAACTTCGTTACGTCACTTCCGACTTTAAGGAAAAGCATCGCCGAGATATAGTTGCTCTAACTCATCCAGTATAGTCTCTTTTGCAAACTGTCGAATTTAATTATAAAAAAATATATATTTACTGTTTTTTTTTTATTTTTTTTTTTACAGATTACGTACATACACATGTACAATATAAAACACACTGAAATAACAAGAAAATTTTTACTAAAAAATATATTTTTTTCCTTTTTTTTATTCTTGTTTTTATTTATATTTATATATTCGTTTTTCCGATGCAATCATCTGTGAAATTTCCTTGCAATTAATATTCAATAAATATCATTATTTATTTTTCCAATATTTTTAATACTCATATCCGTTATTGAATCAGTTTTAATTTCCCATTGGTTTTTTACGAAAATGACTGTCTAATTTAGTTGAAAAAAAATATATATAAATTTGTTAAATAATGTACAATTATGTTGACGTATTTTTAATTGAATTGGCAAGATGTGCAGTTGTATGCACTTGGTATTATTTAATTGAAAAATAATAACAATATAAGTATTGTTTTATTGTTTTATATTTTTGTCGCATTGAGAAACAATTTAAAGTACTAAAAAGTGTGCCAAAAGTATTTTTAAAAAATACTTGAAAAACTAAGTCTCTAGATTCTTTTTATATTTAATTTTTTTATCCTTTTTGCTTGTTTATTTTTATGTATATAATAAGTTCTTTTGAACTGTCCTTCAATTAGCTCGTGTAAAGCCCTTTAATTAGCAAAAAAAAATAAAAATAAATTAAATAAATTAAACAAAGTATATTAATTATTAAATAGAGTTCAAAGAAAATAAATATAAAATTTTTTTGAAAATAAAATATTAAATAATATTAATGAAATTTCTTGTTATATTCATAAAATTTTACATCCGGACTGTAGTAGACATGTGGTAGAGAATAATAAATGCCAACTTAAAATTTCAAAGAACAAGAAAATAAATGACGAAGAAAGATAAATATAGTCAATGCCAAGGATGAGGAGGATATATAAAACAAAGAGATTATTATAAGAAAAAATTTTAAAAACAATATTTCGACAAGCACAATGTCATACTCGAGTAAACGATTATATGGTTGTGTTGGTTGAGGGTGTGGCAAAAAAAAAAAAAACGGTTGTTGTTCATCAGACGAGTTATACCCTCATAGATGTCCTCGTAATTTCAACATCATTTTATTTTCCTTTATTTTCATCTTCATCAACTTGCTCAACACAAAAGCCCATAAAATTTATTTAATCACTTAAGACTAAAATTTAATGAAACTAAAAATAATTATTACAAATGATTAACTAAAAAAAAACCAATAATTTCATATAGCTTTAATTAATGCTTCAAATATTTAATAATAATTAATAAAATTTCAATAATAAATGTACTAAAAAGTTTAATAAATATTATGAATTTTGAAAATTTTAATTACGAAATTTATTTGTTTTTTTTTTATATAATATATTATGTAATAAAAATTTAATTCCATAAAATCTATTGATAGTAAAAAATGTATTAAATTTTGATGTTAAAAAATGAAGAAAAATTAATCATTTTTCAAGTATATTTTTATGGAGCATAATATCGAAATTGGTTTCGATAAATGTATAAATAATTTATGAAAAAATATAGCTGCAGGAAACAGGAGTGTCTCTTATTCGAGTCAATTTACAATACAGCTGTATATGGACCGGTTGAGGAAGAATAAAATATACAAAATTAATAAGGTAAAAATTATAATCAGAAAAAAAAATATATACAGAGGAAGTAGGAGTGGCAAAAACGAACGACAGCATAAGATATCTTCCTTTGTTCAATGCCTTAGACACTCGAGACATTCAAGCATACATCGACAAAAAAAAAATACATATATACACGAAATTACAGTGTAAAAGTGACGATGAGATTTCATCTCACCGTTGAAAACTAGCAAGTGTACTCCTGGACCAGACAAGAGCTCCAAAAATAAGATAGAAATTGATGAAAAAAAAAATTAAAAATTGCAACGAAAATAAAAAATTAAAATTGCAATGAAAAAAATAGTTTGCGGTAGTTAAAAAAAAAAAAATACATGATCAATTTATAATCGAAAATAAAATAAATATACAGATTAATGTATTTTTTTTTCAAATAAAACTGAAATATATTGTTTTTTTTTTTTGCCTTCTATTCGTCGTCGTTATCAATTCGAATATAACTCGCTTGTTTTTTCTATTTTTTTTTAATTATATTTATTTTATATTTATTTCTATTCAATTTTCTCACTCATTCTCACTTGCAATGCATTTTAATATTTAATAGTGAGGGTAGCTTAACGTGGGAAACAAAACGAGGGTAGAAAATAAATAAAAAAAAGTAAAGCGAGAACAAAGTGGTACGAGGCTTACACCAACGAGAAAAATAAAAAAAAATGAAAAAAAACAATCAGTGAACAAAGTGGGGCCAAAGCAATGGGCTCATGGTTATCGCTAAGGTTCATCACATATATATTTTTATGTACATAGCCATTTACATCGTATAAGGGTTAAAAGGTATATCAATGTGTTATTTTCCTGATGCAATTTATATTTTGCACGCATAACAAATTTTTCAGCTCACGCATACAAAAAAAACCGCTCTAATAATCCAAAGCATATTTATATATTTTTTTTTTTTAACAATAAGAACTCTTATAAATATTTTTAAATAATTTTATTTAGTTATTATTGTTATTTGTATTTACGTTGAGCATAAAATGTTGGTACATTGTAATGGCATGTCAGCAAAAGTAAAGAGAAAAATATTGTATATTCAGTACACATGCAATGTCCCGTGTGAAATTGAAACAAATCGTTTGAAATCGATCGAAACATTAAGGAATGCAATGAGTAAGTATCTTTTTCATTGTAAAATTAAACTGCTGTGTGTGTAAATTTTATGCAAATACAAATGCACACATACACACGTACCGAAAATCCATTTAAGCATTTTTAATTTTTTTTTAAATTTCATATTCATCATTTAATTCAATTAAATATTATTTTATAGAAATAATAAATACAAAATAATTGTATAGAAATTTTTTAAAATAACGTTGGAAAAATATTTTAATAAAATATAATAAAAAACCTTATTAAAATTCATCCCAATACTCATACAAACATAAAAAATGTATGCAAAATAACAACGAAAATATTTTCCATTGAGTTTTATAATTAAAAAAAAAAACAATAAAAACTCTGAATTGTTTTCTATTTATTGCTGAATAATATAAACAAATTTTTCTTTTTTTTTTTTTAATATGATTTTAATGATAATGAAAAGCTATTCAGTTGAATTTTTATTATTAAATTCCAACACAGACATGAGTGATAAAATAATGTGTTCCGGAATTTCATGTACTCCTATTAACTATTTTTGTCTCCTTTAATTATACAAAAAAAAAAAAAAAAAAAAAGGAAAAAAAAAAAAAAAAAAAAAGAAGAAAAAAAAAAGAAAAAAAAAAAAAAAAAAAAAAAAAAAAAAAAAAAAAAAAAAAAAAAAAAAAAAAAAGTAAATCTGATGCCTTTTATAGGGATTATAAATGTAGATAATATATTATACATAATGAACATAAATACACTATA
>JAPYYR010002826.1:0-21726 GCA_030523065.1 Aphidius colemani | reverse complement strand
TATATTTTTCCATGTTTTTGGTGATTTGTAGTAGAAATGTAGTTGAAATGTAGTTGAAATTTCTTGTGTCATTCATGATTATAAAATGTAAAGTTGCATATTTATAAATTTGTGGATGACAAGACAACCCAGTGTGTGTAACACACCAACATCCTGCGGGACGTTGTTTCTCCACCGTCTCCACATATACGTATATGATATTTTAAAAAAAGGGTTAGCAGAAGGAAGATCAAGCCAAAGAAGAGAACTCGAAAATGATATGAATATTCATGATAACCAGAAAAGTCCGATGGGTAGACGAGGGGACAAGGAGGAAAGTAAAAGGGTTAAAGAGTTTATAAGTAAAGGGATGAGATATAATATACAAAATGTTGAGAAATATTTATATAGAAGAGAGACGGTCGGATGAGGCACATGGTGTATATATATTATTCATTATACTCCTTTACTCCTTTCATATATTAAATACAACGTTTTATCCGCCCCTCTTCGCACGTCTATAATTTTTTTTTGATACGCTCATCTTTGGCCAACCCATCTCAAAATCTTGGGACTTGAAAGACCAAAAAATGTATTTTAATATTTATAATGGAAAAAAATTATAAGCAAATTTTTTTTATAATATCTCAATAAACTTGGATACATCAATTTCATTATTAATTTATAAATGAAAATTGAATAAAATAAGTTTTACGTTGGCAATTGAAAACTCGTGCAGATAAAAGTTGAAATATAAATTTATTTTCGATAAAGCCATAATAGATTGTTATATGTAGCTCATTGAACTTGTCAAATAAATAAATGTGATGACTGACTTTTCCATTTTATATTTATATATCGTTTGTTGTTGTTTTTTGATTTTTGATTTTCGATTATGCCGGTTTTGTAGTCAGACAGAAAAACACAGTAGACAATTTAAAATCCCTATAGTGTTTAAATGAGAGTACAGCCGCTGGCAATAAATGGCCCACGTGTTTCGTCAATTGCCTAATACAACATAGAGGTATTGTCAAAAGGGTAGTCTAGGGTTTAATTTAATTTAGCATTATTATTATTATTATTTTTAGTATATATTTTATTTTTTTTTTCCTTTATATCGTTATCGAGCATTTCCACGAGTTTTACAGTCGTTTCATGACACTTTTCAAGCCACGCGATTACGCGAATCAACGGATCCGACATTTGCTTATTTAACTCTGATTTTTTTTTTATTTTTTTTCAATGCAAATGTTTGCCCTTCCTTAAAACGTCACATGTCAACCTTTCACAGCGATATTAATTAAACTCTGCAGAATATATAAAATAAAATTAATCATTTGAAAAGAAAGACGAGGTTTTTTTTGCTTTTTTTGTCGACTCAGTTTATTTAATTTTTAATTTAAATATTTTTATTTGACAATGTATAGATAGGTGACAGATAAATGCTATTGACCTGTAAGAGGGTCAATTTTATACAGAGAAAAAAGCTCTAAAAGATCAAGCACCGGTGTTTTTTTCTAATGTAATTACATGTAAATATAAGCTGCAACTTTTTTTTTCAAGTCTACTTGAACATATAAATATTATTAAAAGTGTGTAAATATCATTTGTCGTTGTCTATATATCGACTGACAGCTGTGACATTTTTCTTCACACACAAAACCCGGCAAACTAATAATTTATGAGCAAAAGATAAACGACATTATGTATACATTATTTAGAAGCACAAAAAATATATTCATCAAATAATATATATAATCAAAGCGAAATAATATCGCATCGATGATGAGAAATTATTTATATATGAAAAACATTTTTCATGTTCAAGAATGATAAGTAGAAAGTTGTTTCTTTTTTTTCTGTAAATAATAAAATAAAAGTATATTTACCATCTGACAGCGTGTAAATCGAATAAATATGCATATTTTTTAAAAAAATATTTTCATTTATTTAATGGATAAATAAAAATATGATTAAAAATTCAAACTCATGACAATGTAATTCGACTACTGCCGAGTAGTGTATATATATGAAAAATAAAAAATTCCTCAACGTAAGAATTTGTAACCTGAGTAAGCGAGATGAGCAAATATAAAAATATGTACAAGTGAAATGGTGAGGCCATCAGTGAGTCATGCAAGTTAACGAGCAGCAAGTTGAGATTCCAGTAGGGTTGATGGCAAATATCCTCATAGTAATTTACCGAATAAATTAAAATATATAAAATACTTGTTGTCCATAAATATTTTCAGTAGATTTTAGAAAATAAGTAAAATTCGCAGGATCAACTTTGTATTTTATACAGTAAAATATAAGTGCGATATAATGACAGAGTCTGTGAATTATGTTGAGATGCCAACAAAGTACAAAAATAAAAATAATAATAATAATAATAAATAGCAATAAATATTTTCCATGGGGATGCATCATTTTAAGCACGTATACTGCACGTTATATATATTTTTTATGACATTAGAGCGTGCGAGAATTTAGATCGTTAAATTTGTAAAAGAAAAAGATGAGCTATTGGCATGACTCAGGTACTCAGGTACTCAGGTACTCAGGTATAGATGTAACAGCAACACACTGGTAACACCTGTTTCAATTATAATGAATATAATCGAACATGTTTCCGTTGATCTATCCAGGTGGGTCGCCTAATTGCTTTATACCCAAAATAAAAATAAATAAAAAATACATAAACATTTATATATATGGTCACAATGAAAATGATGGCTTTTAGATAAAAATCTGATGGATCAAATGGACAACTCATTTCCCTCATGTTGATATTTTAAAATGAATAAAATTAGCCACAAATTTAATAGTCAAGTTCGGCATGCCTTACGCTTTAAACTATTAAAATTTCATTTTTAATTTTGTTATTTCTTGCCTTCTGTTCACACGCTTGTAAATCAACGTGTTCCAATTGATTATGCTTTCTCCAAATTTATTTGTATATTGCCCTGGAGGCACTTTGACGATCGAATTACAATTTGTAAAATATTCGTTAGCAAATCACAGTAGTGGCCAATTGTGTAAATCAAACAAAAAATAATAATAATAATAATAATAATTCAGGTCTCGATGCTTTTAATACTATACAGTGTCAAATGTTTCATCTCCTCTGCTTCACACCTGGCTACAAAAAAATTTAGCCCTCGAAATCATCTCTCTTCTCTTGCATTATGGCGTCGAGTTGTATATATTTATTTTATTTTATATATAAAATACAATTGATTTATTGTATTTATGCTATTTACAAAAGATAAATATACGCTACATTTGCCATGACTCTCTCTCTCTCTCTCTCTGACAATTTAAATTATAATAATTCAAAATATTTTTCATTGACGCCCAAATAAAAATACCCTGCTACTTACTGACTTGTGTTTTTCTTTTTTAATTTTATTTTTACTTGTATAAACCCACCTGCGTTAAATGACACGAGCTAAAAGTAATCCACATGAGAGAAAATACAAAACCGGAAGCGAAATTTGAATCGACTAGCCAAGGCAAGACACCACGCCTCATTTTCTCGCTGTTCTTTATATATTTGATTTTTTCTCTCTATGTACACTCTGCATACGGAAAAAAAAAAAAGAAAAAAACATAAATAAATATGGCTGTTTCGACTTTACTCATCCATATACAAACAACACGCAACGATTTTTATACTCGACTTTTTTTTCATAGGATTTATTCTTTTGTAAATGTTTGTCGTAAAAAGTGGCCCTATCACTTGGCCATTATGTTATAATCCCTGCATATAGCTATTTACCTCGTAATCCTCATTGTCACTAGACACTTTTGTCCATTGGAATATTCAATTTCTTTTTCATCATTTTTTCACAGATTTATATATACAAATTTAATACACTGAATTTTTGCGTCACATTTCAATCACTGTGTTTTTGTTTTTTTTTCCATCAACTTTCAAATGCATATTTATTTCAAAGTGAATTTTTTTTTTTCCATTCACTTTTATATTGATAAAAAAAAAAAATGAAAAATCCATCAATTTTTTCTTGTCGAGTGTATATTGTTTTAGGACTATTTTTATTTTTGAGATAAAAAAAAAAATACTTGGTAGTTGTTATTTTTATATTACTATATCTAATCGCCTGGCTGCAGGAAGAGTGAAAAATTTTGAAGCTGAAGATGGCAAGACAAATCGCAAAGGGGGTGTTATTATGTACTGCAAGTTTATGGCGCCACACGATAAAGTCTTATCCATATGATAGACAGCTATTATATGAATATAATAGCTGGTGACAACAAAAACTAAAAGAATCAAATTTTTTTAAAAGTATATATATATTAAACTTGTCATTCAACTTTAACTGATATTTTTCACGAAGCATTCATGCTGTGCCGGAAAAAAAATAATAATAATGAAAAGCATGTATGCGTAAAGCGTCAAAAACATTTTTGGAAGATGATATGTAAAAAAAAAATAATAAAAAAACGATTCAGCCAGCTTTACAACGTGTATGATATTATCTCGTGTAATATGTATCAAGTGGGGGTACTGGTTTAGCCTTCTGGGCCTTTTGGGTCTTTTTCATCTCATCTCCCCGTCTTTTTTACACTAATATGATGATGATGATGATGATCAACTGCAACCAACATAAAAATTATATTATATTGTTCTAAAAGTCGTTGCTAAAATAGTAAAATATAGTTTTATTTGTGCATCATGATGCATTTTTGTTGAAAATATATATAATGACGAGTTTAAAAAAGAAAAAAAGAGTCAGATGAAGACATCCTGAGACACATTGGCAGGGTGCAGGGATTTCTACTTGGCTGGTTCACGGCAGCTGACAGTCGACGCCTTTCTTTGCCACCAACAATAAATTTTATGCCCTCAAGATGAAATGCATACACTGCACCTTGATACGCACACACATGTCAATAAAAAATTATTAAAAAAACATTTTAAATTAAAAATTCAATTGATTTATTTTACCGAGGATATTGGATGCGACGTATAAATATAATTATCGTTAATAATTGAAAATTAAATATTTGATTATGTTAAAATTGCAACAACAACAATATCTACTTGATACGTTTGCTAATAGCTCCATCGCACAGATTATTATTGTCAAAATATATATAAAATCCATATGGATATTTGTTTATACAATATTATATCTGCTTGTGCACACACACATACACATGTATAGTGAATTTACTTGACTGTGGGCAATTGTGGTCCACCGGAAGTGCCTGAATTATGAACAAACCTGATAGCCACTATTTCAAATGTATCAAATGCGCACGTTCATAAACCATGAAATTAACAGAAAATTAATTTTCAAATGATCTCAATATCAATTAATAATATATACAACTAGATATCTCTCTGATTTATATATATTTTTAGTTTTTTTATTTTAGTAAATATCATTTTTCGATTTATTAGCCGTTCGAGTTACTCGATATGTTGCCAAGTATATATACATGCCAGCTTTGTTAGCAGTGTAAATCATTGCTGTAAATTTATCGAGAAGGTATATCTTGTTGAAAATCAAATGAGCTAAAATAAGTGAAAATTCTTGAATAAATTAAATAAATAAAATAAATTATTTATTTTTTGAAAAAATATAAATTCCATCATATTTTTCGTGTTATTTTAAGGAGGAAGAAAGTTTATGCATTTTATTTTCTATAGGAAAGAGACATTTTAGGCTGCACTTATAATATTTTATTATGGTGGTTTTTGTCAATATCATTATTTAGTTTGTTGTTTACGTTGGCAATGGCTGTTGAGAGTCTCATGAATGTATTCTGCACAAGATGGACTCTTAAAATGTATATATATACGAGAAAAAGATGTTAACTGCTACGTCGATTGGGAGAAAACTCCTTCTTGGGTATAAACCGTTATAAAATACTATCATCTCTCTTTTCTACTTCCATCTAGTTTATATTGTACGTATAAATGTGTGTGTAAAAGCGCGTGCCTCTTTTTTTTTGCCATTAAAGTTTTCCTTATCTTCTAAGACAGTAAAGCTCGTAATTTAACAGGTTGAACTATGCTGCTGTTGCTGTTTCATATATATATATATACAATTTTGAATGTCATCAACTATATATACAGTATAAATTTGAAAAATAATAAAAGCCATTTTATCTTATTTTAATTCTCTCTCTTATGTATATATGTATTTTAAAATATTTTTTTATACATGAAACATTATATTTTACATAAAATATTCACTTTGTTTATATTGGCAATTTGTTTTTCAAGTGGTAAATTCCATTTTTGATTGTTAATCAACAAAATTTATATATATATACAGATAAAAACAACAGCACAAAACTTAATCTTTTACTTTTTATAAATTTTTTATAATAATAAAATTCTCTGGGGGTATAATCAAAAGTTTAAATCAATTAAGCTGCACAACAAAAGTGGCGATAATGAAGTATCAAGGTGAGGCTAATCTATAATCGAAAATTAAACCACCACCACCACCACCACCATCATCATCATCATCATCATCAACACAAATACGATCAAGTTAATGGAGGATTGGTAAATAAGTTTGAGGAATTATTTATCGATGAGAAAACTAAAAATTAAAAACTTTATTTTGCTACAGCAAAATATATATATGGACATGGAGGCTAATGGACCAGCTAATCCATATAAACTTTAATTAATATCCACTCAATTAGGGCTTATATTGCAGTCAGTGTGCATCTAAATATATTGTTGTTGTTGTTGCTGTTGTTGTTGTTAAAAATAACGAGAAATAAATATTTTGCATTGGTTGATTTACTCAATAGAAAGTATACGCTCAACTCTCAAGGCCCTACATCTTTCGCGTTCTCTTTGAAATATATATTTTTCTCTCTCTGGATATAAATGCACATCTAGTTTCTCTTTTTGTCTTCACCTTATCCACCACTATTAACTCAGATTGTGCTCACGATCATTGAATTTATTGGATGTTCCACGAGTTGAATTATATCGATTACCATCCCTTTTTTTTATAAAACATTTTACATGGTGTTAAACTTCATTCATGTCAGGATATTATTATTTTTTTTATTCAATTTTTAACTATTATAAATATAAATTTCAACATTTATTTTTCAATATTGAAAAATATAATTTATCGGCAAGTAATTTATATAATGTGATGCTCGGTATTTCTAATTTTTATGATTTTATATATTATTTCAAATGAAACGGAAGGATATATAAATGTATTTTGTCAAGTGCACTTCCTGTATATACCCAAATTTACTTGGTCAATATATGTAACCATTTTACGTTGGTGCATGACCGACTTTGTTATATAGACACTTGTTTTTTTTTTTTTTTATTTTTTTTTAAATTTAGAATATATACCTATAGGTATTCTGTATGTATGAGTGAGTGAGTGGGTGGATGGATGAAAAGAAACAAGAGGAATTTACAATATCTGGTTTCACAAATGCAATAACAATTTCTCTGGCCTGATGTGTACGAAAGAACCGCACAAAAAAAATAAAATAAATATTATACATGTATATCATGTATATCATGTTGGGTTGTACTATAATATGCTATTTGTCGATTTGCCACTGACTGTATATGTGGTTTTGGGTTTTGTAAATGTATTTGTTATATATATTTTGGACGGATGTGCCCCGGGCTTGTTCATATATATATACGATTATCGAATGTGCTACTGTGTTTCCTCCGAGTTAAAATTACTATTTTTTTTCTATTTCTCTCCGTGTAGTATCAAATTCAAATTCAAATGATTTTATTATTAAAAATATAAAATTTGATGTTTATTTATTATTCATTTTATTTTTGATCCAAACTAATTAAAAATTTATAAAATAAATTGATAAACTTTTGAATAGAGTCTAAATTATCCATTTTTTTCATCTCTATTAACTAAAATTTTTTAATTAAAAATCATAAAAATTGATAAAATTTATAATTATAATTATTATAAGAGCAAATTTTAGTTGAAAAAAATTATAAAAAATATGGTATACTGCATGAGTAAGTATATTTGACGGACATGTTTTGCAGATGGCAACCTCTTTTACTGCACACATATATAGGTCATAGACATAGTTTTCTATGCAAAATGTCATTTACCTTATACCTTGTACATGATAACAACCCCCATAACTTGAGTCGACCTCAGCCATTGCAAAACTTTGAAAACTGACAGCTTTTATATATATAAAATATATATGTATACCCTATTCACCCTTGAATATTCTATTTTCTATTCCACCTTTTCACTCATATCCATGCATGTATATATATAACGCACGTAATCTTTGAATAAATTATTTTATTTTACACGTCACCATATTTAATTGATTTGTAATTATATATTTTTAAATAGAAAAAGAAAAATATGAATATAATATTTATAAGCAAATAATAAACCGGAAAGAAATATGATTGAAGTTTCAAAAAAAATAATAATAATAAAAGATGTAGAGAATAAAAGAAATACACCACGAGGTTTGTCGGTTAACTGGGTTTTTTATTTCAATCATCCAAAAAAAAAATATCTTCAGCCCCTGCTTTATATATATTGAGAGCCAAAAAATAAAAATAAAAAATCATTCGTTCAGCATCAGTGCAGATATTTTTACTCTGTATATATTTGCACTGGTCTTTCTCTGGGATTTGTCCCGAGGGTTATAACTAGATATATATAAGAAAGGACTTTTCGTTTGCGCGTATATTTATACATCCCGTCGGTCTCTTGGGATCATTAAAGTGAATCCCCATGTGTCGCTATCTTACTCTTTTTTTTCAACCTGCCAATGCACAAACTACCGCTCGTTTCAACCAATTTTACCTTATACCCATTGCAAAATCCCTACTCGTTTTTTTATACTTAATACTTGCAGGCTACTGCTGCAGTTTCACAATATAGCAAACAAGTAAGACGTCACGTATGCGAAATGAATGCATTCGATATATACGTGACACGATCACAATGCGACATAAAAACAAAACATCTTTTGCAGATATAAAGATTTTAAATATTTTAAAATTCATCAACATCAGCTCGCAGTAATATAAAAAATCCCATTTGAATTTTAGATATTAACAAGTTGAAATCAAATGAAAATAATACAATTGACATGTTAAAGTCCAACTAAAAAATGGAATATAGGATCATTGGTATTGTAGTTTTATATAGGTATATAAAATATAGGCAAATTTCCAATGTCTACAATTTATTTTTTTCATTTCTTCTCTATGTGATATGACCAAACTTGGTGGTGGTTGGAGTTTAAATATATAATTGTCAATGTAATTTTTTTCCTCTCAATAGAATTTTCATTCTTTTATTAACAATCATTTTTTTTCTCATGTGTTACAGAGAGATTAAATGAAAAAAAAACCAACAAGAATATAAGAAGACAAGAAAAAACGTACGTGGAACAAATTTTAACGACTATTCTAATAACCGCATCACGTGAGTATACAATTTATATATATTTATATGAATATAAAACGGAAAAAAGAAAAAAAAAAAAAAAAAAAAAATTAATTTCCATTTAAATGTAAATAATTATCGTAAATTTTTAATACACAGTTGTTGTCTATTATTTAATAAATTAATTCATTTAATAACTTGCTTGCTTGCTTGCTTGATAGACATTAATTTTATATATTTTAAATGAGGAAAAAAATAAAAAAAAAAACAACAAAAAAACTACTCAAGTCGTTCAATCACGGAATAACTCAAGCGAATAAAATGGAAAAAAAAAAGAAAAATGTCTCTTGACTCATGTTGAATGGTGCGAACACAAACACCCAACGAAATACTCTCTTTTCCACTCGATTTACAAACATATATACCGAAAATTTTACATACACTATATAGTGTACTTAAATATATAAGAAAAATGGCAAGTTAAATTTACCCAGCACTCGTTGGTATAGATCGTACATTATCACGAGTTACACTTAGATATATATAAGATTGTGTGCAATCCGCAGTTTGTTTATGCGATTGCCAAGATATATGGTGGCCTCTTTTGTCTAGGGATGCTTTTTACCGCTTCAAATGGAAAATAAAATAGTCCATACAAGTATCAAGGGAAAAGATTTTAAAATCCGCATGTGGTTGATCCACACAAGCAAGGCCAATGAAAAATAAATAAAAACAAAAAAATAGTCGATATATATGCAGTGATGGTGCGAAAATAAATTTTTCACATAAGCAAGTTTTCTCTGTTTTTCTTTTTTTTACACGGATAAAAATATAAATAATAATAGTTTTTGTGACTCGATTATTCTTGTATTTTATCAGTAAATTCTTTGTAAAATATTTGATGCGTAAAACAAGTACATGTTATGTATGCATTTGAAATCAATTCGTTCCAATTGCCTTGGACAGGTAGAAAATGAGAAAAAATATGTCATGTTGCTCCAAAAAAACCTAAGAATGAGAAAGGTCACAAATTAAACACACAAATAGAATCAACAGGGTGCAGAAAAAAAAAACCTTAACTTGACCTGGGCTAATTTTTATTTCTCTTGGTTTACGAAATGACCTTTCTCTTCTCAGTTTTCTCACTGTGCCAGTAGTATTGCATCAATAGTGGATAATAGTGTTTTGCGAAATTTTGTTGAATCACCGTGTCAAATTTGCCCGTTATCCATTTGGGAAAGGTACATGAAAAATAATAAAATAAAAGTCAAGGCCAAGTGAAATTTGAAACGAAAGAAAAGAAAGAAACAATAAAAATATAAAAATATACAAGTAATATATCTATATACGCAAGTTTAAGAAAAGAAAATTTAAACTGGTAAATTTTCAAGGTGTAATAACAATCAGTGACAGGACAAATAGAGACAAGGTCAATATCGTTTGTGTGTGGTCTATAAAGTCTAAACGAGGGATGTCACTCAAATTACTACATATTAATAAACAATAAACAATAATAATTTTTTTAAAACTCAAATTATGTTTCAAAGATAAAGAAATAATAATTTTTTTCGAGTGGTTTGTTTATGGTTTTACCGCAAATACATAAAAATAAAACCTACAAAATAAAATAATAAAAATAATAAAAACTATATACATATTTTTAAAATTAAATAATTAAAAAGGCTTTTATATATATATAATAATTAATATATACACTCAAATTTATCAGATAGCTTTTAGTAAGTTTTTTTTATTAATTTAAATAATTTAAAAATGATAATTCCTTTCAAATGGCGTCATTTATGAAATTAAAAAACGAGAGAGAGAGAGAGAGAGAGAGAGATATAATATTAGACTTTTTTTTTTTCTAAAATATATAATTTATAATTTTTATGTCAGCTTAGAATATAATTTTTACCTTGATTGTGGGGTAACAACAACAGCAACAGCAACAGCAGCAGCAGCATCAATAAACGGGTAACATAAAGAAACAGTGTAGATAGATAAAGACAAAAAAAACTGGTACATAGATTTGAGAAAAATACGAGAAATAATAAAAAGAAAAATATACCATGAGATAAAGATGGATGGTATGAAAGAGAGAGAATCTCGCGAATAAAATAATTAAGAGAGCGAAATGCTCAAAGCCGAGAGAATAAAGGATAAAACTTATTTACAATCGGGTTTTCAAGGTAGTTTGGTAAGAGCGAGTGTTAGCAGAGTAAAAAGGGGGTAGGATAGGTCGAGAACAAAATGAGGGATGGAAATAGTTGAAAACAGTTGAAAATAATATCAGAGTAGGGATGACACAACGAGAGAGTGAGCCGGGTCGAGCGGCAAGGTACAACAAGCCCAATAGGGGAAATTTACTGTCGGTGAGGTCTAAAATGTAGTGGGGATGATGCCGCTCTCTCTCTCCCCACTGACGGTTAGTTTTGCCGCTGACGTCCTACCGAGCGGATCGGACATCTTTAATTTTATCCGCTTATATATATATTTTATCGTGAAAAAACAAAACAAATGTAAATTAATTAAAAGAATAATGAACTTGATTGAATAGTACTGTGGAATATATATTTTAATAATTACAAAGTGGCTTTGTTTGAATTATACATTTGAATAACAATTTGGAGTAAAATAATAATCGAGTTTTTTTTTTTTTTTTTTATTATTTTCAAAAGTGGATCATTGTTGGGATTTTGGAGCAGTAAGTGAGACTAGTGACGACCAAAAGTTTTAAAAAGTTATCATCTTTTTTTGTTATTTAATTCTTATTTATTATTTATTGTTATTATTATTATTATTATTATCGCATTTATTTATATAAATTATTATTTCTGGTGGTTTTGTTGTGACGCTTGTGACTTGGATATTAATTCCATGTGTCGTGAATTGGTGAAGAAGGCATATTACATGTATGAAGTTTTATGTGAAAAATAAAAGAGAGATAGAGAGAAAAGCCTGCGGCAGACATCAAGGGCCCCACAGAGAGATAAATAATAATATATGAATTTATATTTTTTGTTATAACCACTGGTGTACATATAGTGAACCCCCTCTGTAGGAAGCCCCCGCAACATTTCTCCCTTCGATCTTCTTTTTTTTTTTTTTTTTTTTTCCTCCCCGTCATTTTTTTTTATTTACTTGTTTTTTTCCATTTCTCCCCCCCCCACCCCTCTCTCTCTCTCTCTCTCTCCCTGTGATCAACAATTCGCAGAATTTTATAGACACCGAAGGTCAATTGACGAAGCATTACATCCATTTTTTTAGTTCCTCTCATTGAGGCTTGTTAATTAATTAATTAATTAATTTATTTATTAATATTGTGGGTGATATATATTTTTTATGTTAAAAGTGTTAAACAGTGTGCTTAAAGTTTATCTTGTTTTAATACGATATGTGTGAATTTTTTACCGCCGGATTCAATCAGCCTGTGAGTACCAAACTTTTTATATATTATTATATTTTTATTAAAATATTATTGACGCCATTTTGAATTTTAATTTTTCTCCGAATTACATGAATTTCTATATATACTCTGTGTGTTTAAAAAAAAAAAAAACGAAAAAAATAAAAAATAAAAAAAAAAAAAAAAAAAAAAAAAAAAAAAAAAAAAAAAAAACGAATTTGTTCTGTTTACTCTGAAAATTTACACTATAGCATTTTTTAGTCGCATACCTATATATATATAAGGGGGGAATATAAAGGTAAAATGGACATTCAAAAAAAAATAATATTTTAGCAACACTTAGCGATTCATCATTTATTCTTATTAAAAATTAAATAAAAATAATTTTTTTATAATAAAAAAAAACCAGAGTGTCCATTTTGCCCTCGGGTGTCCGTTTAACCGTTTTACCCCCATTTTCCTTGTATACATATATATTTTTGGGCTCTATCATACCGCTCATACTTTTAGTGTAAGATAGAGGGGAAAACAAAATATTACGTGTATGACGTCATTAGCAAAGAGCACAAAGAGGCCTATTATTGGCTCCTTGGTGTCACGCGGGTAAACAAACTCAAAGTTCCACTACTACGTAAACTCTATTATCACATTTGGCTTAAAAAGTATAACATGCATCTACATTGAATAAAAAAATAAATTATTCAACAGTTTATTAAAAATCATCTGCTTTTAAATTCAAATTTATCAAATTTATCAAATATATAAATTATTTTTAAAACTTTAATGCATTTGTAAGCTGATTATTTTATTATTTCAAAATTGATAACACAAAATCACTCTTTTTAAAATAAATTATAAATAAATACTCTAAAACTGAGATAAAATGAAATATTATTTTATTTTTTTTACTCAAACAAAACTAGAGATGTTTTCTCTTTGAACTTTTGAAAATAACAAAAAGTGACTTGACAATATTGACAAGAATAAAAAAACCGTATCATTTATATATTATCCCCTTTTTTACAACAACAACAACAACAACAACAATAAAACATCTGTCAATTTCTCAGACCACAATTTACACACCCATAAACTCATGTTTCGGATATGTTTAATTTTTTTTTATATTATCAATTATTAATATTATATATATATACACTTTTCGTTTTCCCTCTTGTTGGAGAGAGTCGGATGAAACATTAAATCCTTGCGTGATATAACAACAACATCAACAACAACAGATTATGTGTTATTCAAACAAATTGATAATACAATTGTCACTTGGGTCAAGTTTAATATGATACTGTCGATTAAAGCCCACATAATTTATTACTTAATATTATATACTCAAAATATATACACTTGAAAAAGTCGTATATATATTATTTTATCAAGTTGCTAACAGTGCAGTGTGTATATATTCAGGGGGCCATCATCGTCGTCGTCGTCGTCAATTGAAATTTTCTTGTATGTCGACTGTCTCATCCAGTTGATTATGTATATATGACATGTGTGCATGTTTGCATTTTAAAATGATATCAATTCCGGTGTGTGGAAAGTGATGGGACATGGAGTGATATAGTGCATTTCTAGTTTCCGCGTTCCATCACCAATCACCATGCATGGATCGATCGACAGATCAACAGATGACACTTTAACAAAAATAATAAAAAAATATTACGTTGCGAGTTAGTCGAGTTGTTGGTCTTGTGAATTTATATGTTATGCTTCTTTCGGCATTGGATCCTATACGTGCAGCAGTACATGATAGATCAAATTGTAAGAACGCGTGCCCCTATGTGTGTCACACTCGATAGTCGATATCGCATGATGTTACCTTTTTTTTATATATATTCTTCCATGGAAGATCCTATACGTGAAGTTATTTCATTGGCATACTGCTGACAAGAGCTGTGTGACTAACAGAGACGAAAACATAATCATTTTTTTTATTTTTTTTTATTTTAACAAGAAATATATCTGCCATATCTGCCATATCTGCCTTGTTTGATTGTACATATATGTATATAGTGTAATAATAAAATCGATGACTAATCACAACTGACAGCTGACACACACGCAATGAAATGAAACAAGCTGAATTGAGTAATGTGCTCTTGTGGTTGTGTCGGTTTTGATACACTTGGGATTACATTTATTTGACTGACATTGTTGCTTTTATTTATATGTACGAATGTTTTTTTAGAAATTAAAATGATAATAATTCAATATAGCTAGAGTCTATATATTTTTCGATTTCGAGCTATTTTATTACAACAGAGGCCACATTGTATCGCGCAATAATATAAAGAATTATTATTATTTTTATATTTTATTATATTGATCCTCACAAATAATCTTATCTCAATAATTTATTGGCTCTATTTATTGGCCAATTGATGTCAAATAAATAAATATATATATTTATAAATCTCTTGGTCTTAATTCATATGCGGGCAAAAACTTTTAAATAAAAAACTCGCTAATATTTTTCATGATAAATTGTCTGCAATCGGGCCTACTCTCTGCTATACATTTGATGATGATGATGATGATGATGATGATAATTCAAATTATATATTTTCATTCAATACATTTCGATCGATGTTTAGCAACTATTTTTATTATTTTTTATTTACCGGTCATCATCGATCGTCGTATCGTATCGTATCGTATATATATAAAAATTGCGTAAGTAATATGATAAAAAAAAAAAAAAAAAACAACGATTAAGGCCAAGAAAGCATTCAATAGCGCCGGCTTTTGCGTTTGCCATTTTCTCACAACACCTGCGAATTATCTCGTAATTGCTTCGAGACTTCCATCTTCTGGCTATACTCGTTCATGAAATCATGGGAACTCGAGTCATTTCATTGTCTATAATATACCAGAGCGCGCGTTCATCATCATTTTTTGATGATTTTTTATTTATTTTTTCAGTCTTGCAAATGATAACACACATTTTCTATAATTTTTTTTTCCCTACGAGACTAAAATTTCCCTTAAAATATATATATAATTATTGTAACGCGTGTCGAGTATATAACAAATAGTAAAGTCGTCTTTTTTCTCTGTGCAACTCTGTCTCACTCTATTATTGCAATTATTATTATAATAAAATAAAATTATTTATATACAATAAGTATAAGTGTGTGTTGGGTTTTTCATGGTGTTGTTGAACAAGAAACTTGGCATGAAGCGGCGAATGAGTATACGATGCCGACATGGTCATGTTTAAAGCCCAAGCGTGCAATAATAATACCCGAGTCGAATCGAAAATTTGAGTGGTTGGTGTTTTACACATGGAATGCTCTCCTTTCTCTTTATTTCCATTTTATAATTCTCCAACCCTTTCTCCAACCGTCTCTCTTTAACTTTATTTTACCTTAATCTGCAGACCATGTGCTTTATTTTTATCTCTTATTTTTTACTTCATTTGAAACAGAAGAAAAAAAAAATATATATATTTTATACTCTTTTTTTTTTTGCTTGAAGCAGTAAAAAAAAAACTTGAAACTCGATCTTCCATCGTTTCACTGAAAGACCATAAGAAAATAAAGAAATATTACAGTTTCAAAGTGAAACGAAAATTAAAAAATATAAATAAAATTAAAAGTTAAAATTGCAAGTGAAATGAAGATGATAAAATTACCTGATCATTTATATATTTGATGGCAAATATAAAATGCCTTTCGGTCATATTAGCGAGTCAAGGTCGATGGCCAATAATAATATTCAGTCGATGCTAATCCCATTGATTAAAACCGTGTGGTGGTGGTGGTGGCCTGATTCAGACTTGCAAACCTTGTAATTATGTATGATCATTTACCGTCAAGAAATTCTTGTAATATGTGATCTCTCTCACAATCTTAATTTTTTTTTTTGCCTTGTGTCCATTGAGAATGCTCATCAGACAGCCACACATATATATATATACATTTACACACAAAATTACCATCACCACATTTATATATATTGAAAATGCAGCTTCTCTTGCGGACATTAAACATTATATGTGTATAAATATATCTTAATCCCCCTTGTCATTGTCGTTGTGAAGCAAACAACTTACATATGTCCAATTAGAAATGCAATGCTACTGCTAAAAAATTATTATTTTTATTTAAATAATAATAAAACAAATTACCCGTGTCGTTATTTAATAAAAATTAAAATAACAAATAATATTCAAGTAAAAGTTTTATTAATTAAAAATAATATTATGAGACGGAGAGTTTTATAGTCACAAATGAAAAAGTGCCATGAGCAAATCAAGTGATTTTTGCCTCTGGTGCAGGCTTTTTACTTTTTATATTTATTTTCTCCGAGATAAATTGTGGGGTTGCTTGCCGGTGAAAAAAAAGAAAAAAAAAAAACGGAGAAAGAGATCATGTATAAATATTAAATCGAGTCTTTGGTAATGATGCTTAGATGAATTTGGCGCTCGTGTAATTTGCTCGTAATTATAATATTGTTGGTCGTAATGAACCATTTATATGATTAATGCAGCAGCAACAGCAGCAGCTATAGAAAACTGACTCTCGTGCACGCGGTAAAGGTGTATAGTGGTGATGTTGGCAGAACAGAAAGAAATAAAAAAAAGGGTTTAGGCGCAAGGGAAAAAGATGACTGCATATAGTAGATATATTGATGCTCCTCCTGCTGGTATGAGACGATGAAGAAGCACAAAGCTTGACCAACTTGATATGCCGGTGCCTTTTACCTTTTGAATTCTGAGCCCTCGGTGGTATGCTATTATCATAATTGCTGCCAATAACGGCTTCGTGATTGGTGCACTTGACGCTTTTCAAACCATCTATTTCAAAAGTCCAGCAAAATTGACCTTTTCTTTTTTTATCATTCAAATGAAAAAATATGTATAGTTTTTACATAAATATATATATTTTTTTTTAATTCTTCAAATGGAAAAAAAATTCTGCAAGTTTTTCTATTCATCCATTTCCAAAGATTTTTCTTTTTGTTTTTTTTTTCATATTAACCCCTTTTCTTCAAATTTTTACCTTTTCACCTTTTTTTTGCTCATGTCCAAACATATATTTTTCTTTTCTTATTGAAATCCTTTTTTTTTTTTTGATGATCTTTTTTGAACCTTTCGATGGTGGAATCCTTTCTCAGCAGGGCTTAAACATTTTTATTTTTGCTTCTGTCAGATTTTTTTTTTGTATAGAATATATTTTTTTCCTTTTCTTTTGTCAATGCCATGTTCGTTTATTACCATTGCAGGCATATCGATATGTTTCATATATATAAAGGTATATATATGAAGAATTTTTTTTTTTTTTTAAATTTAAAAAAGCCAACGACGGTGTGCAATTAAGAGAACTCTATAGACTTTTCAAGTCAACGTATCTTTTCTGGTGATTCGTTCACCTTGCCAACTTGAGCTCCATCGTCCATTCTTTTTTTCAAGTAAAAAAAACAAAAAAAAAAAAACTTTTTACTCAATTTCTTTTGAAGCTCTCTGTATCGCTTATTTGATGATGAGTCTGCGTCTGTCTTTATTTCTCTCTCATTTCAGAGCATATATTTACAATCAAGAAATAATAAGTTATTAATTTTACTGCTATGTATTTACTGTTACTTTTATACATTCGTACATTAGTCTTTTCATGTTTCTGGAACAAGTAAAAACTCTCGCGCTATACAGACAAAAATATATATTTTATTTTATATCCCTCGTGATTTCGCTGTGTGTATTTTCACCATTTCCCTGATGGTCCTTGTGTCGGAAATAAATAAAGAAAACATCGAAAAGTCTTATTTTTCTTGTATTTTTTCCAAGGACTTTTCTGAAAAAGTATATACCTATGTAATAGCAATGCAGTGAGATGTCTTCGAAACATACGTACATATAAAAAGACAAATACACATTTGGCCAAGTCCCGAGTGTTTGTCCTGTTATATATTTTTTTTTTACCCTCTGGGAATTTTATTTTTTTAAAAACTTTTTCATGTCTATTTTTTTTATTTATATTTTTCTGGTAATGCTTTTCTTTCATTTCACCGTTTGCTTGTGCAATCGAGCGACAAAATTTTGTCGCAAAACGCAAGAGAATCCTCATCATCATCATCATTATCATGACAGACGAGTAAATATACGCGAATAAAATTAGTGTCTTGCAGGACAACTCTATTTATGTATATATATATATATAAAAGAACGCAAGTTCTGATGCTTCGCTTCATTAAGAATCTTTTTTTTTCCCCATCTTTATCTTTATATTAATAATAAAACCATCTTATTTTATCTACAATTTTTTTGCACTTGCTTGTGTCTTTTTATTCTTCTTCAGTACTTATTTGCCCTTGTCTTGGTCTTGGTCTTGGTCTTTGTATTTATTTTATTTCATTTTGTCTTCTGCAAGTTGTGATTATAAAAACTCGGTAGTGCAATGAGTGAGCCAATGAAGAAAATAACAAACGGTATATAACCAAGCGGCAATTGCGCGGCATTTTTAAGTAGAAAAAGACCAATGATCCGATTGCATATCGTCTTTTACCTTTGCGATGACCAAATAAACGTGCTTCTAGGCTTCTGGTTAATTAACGCTATTTCAAATTGAAAAAAATTCAATATATACAAAGGTCACTGCAGTTGGTATAGGTATAGAGAAGAAAAAAAAATTAATAAAAATTAAAATTAAAAAATATAAAAATAATAAAACAATCGTGAATGTTTGTGGAATTGAAAAATGAAACTCACACTGAGTATATTTCATTTCAATTATGTATACATATACAGCTATTATTATAATTTTTAAAAATTAATTTCAACAAATTGAAGCTGGAAAAGAGAAATAAAAGACAGAAATATTCATCAGATCGTGCTGACTGGCTGGGGATTATTGTTGTACTACATATGTCGAATCCAAATAATAGCGAATGCCAATATCGATACATGGTCAAAAATAATAATAAAAAAAAAAAGAAAATTCAGCTAAAAGTATAAAGAGGCAAAAATAATAAATATAAAAAATAAATAACGTAAAAAACATGACGTTCATCCCGGTGGTATAACTGATGTTTCGTCGAGCATAAAAACGTGGAATTTCAGAGACAGAAAACTGCTGGAGTTTTAGCACTCAACCATCACCACCACCACCACCACATATAACCGAGGGAAAATAAAGTTTTTATAAAAAAATATTATTTATCTCTGTAGAAGCACTAATAATTTATATTCATTTTTTTTTTTTTTTTATTATAAATAACTAAAATTAAAATGCTCCAAGTTTTAAGTCGCGCATATTTACTAGTCGACATAAAGTCCATTAACTATATATAACATCAATCGATAATAACATCATCATTTATTTTACACCAACGAGAATTTCTTATATGCAAATGACACCTTGACTATATCATCATGTGTATTTCCTGTTGATAACTTGGTCTCTCTCTCTCTCTCTTTCTCTATGATGGCTCGATCAAACACTGTAATTCATGAGAAATCAATCAAATTGAAGAAAATAAAATATACTTGTCGTTATTTTTTTACAATTGTCACTGTCTCTCATCAGTTTTCATTAAAATACATTATATATACACACAATTCTCGGTATACAGTTCGATAACGACACCACCACTAGCCTGCAGTGTATTTATAATATTTTACCCTCATTTTTTGTGTTTCATTGTGTGAAACATGTATATATTTTATAGCGTATCATTTCCTTGAATTATGATAAATATAATGTATTTGACAGCAACGGTCAAACTAATATAATGTCACGGGATAAAATTGACAGACATTTACCTGAACAATTGATGTTGTTAGGCAGGCCTGTATCGAGTATCATCATTATTATAATACAATATATTATTCATGGGGAAAAAGGGTTTATATAGGGCTTGTCGTATGGGTCGATGACGATGACGACGACGACGAAGCATTACAATTTACAAGGGTGACACGCACGGTCAGACCGATTATATTGATAATAGCTGTCCCCCTCAGTGAATTGATCCTCTCAAGCGACTTCATTGTGTGTAATAACACCACTGTATATACAGAACTCGATGAATTTCCATTCATTTTTTTTTTCTTTTTTTTTCTGAGTACTTTCATTGACACAAAGTTTTTCTTGCTGATGATAAACTGATTGGCATCTTTGAGGGTTGTTGCCTTCTCAAGATCAGGAAGATCAGGTAATACATGTCTTTCCTCCTTGCATATATTTCTTTGTCCATATGGGCACACGCGGTCGTCCCATCTTAATTCCCTTCGTATATGATGATGATGATGATGATGATGAAGCCATATGAACAAAGTAAAATCTATTTCGGTATTTTATTTGACACCTGAGATCAACAAAAATCTCTTGGAATTTTTTTTTGACGACGTAACATAACATATAATGTAGATTTACACAACGGATTTATACAGAGTTTGCTTTCATAAAATTTGATACACAATGATATTTTATTCTCATACAGATATTTTTTCTTTTTCAAATATATAAATTCTATTATTCATATTTGAATGGCTTTTATTTTTTTGAGGGGCGTTGGGTCACCTATTGTGTATGATTATAGGTGAGAATATTTTACAGCATTCATTTGACACCTGAAACGAAACAAACAAGACGCTTTAGTGCATCACGAATTTTGCTGTCACTATATTAACTGCAACAATGACTGTTAGTTGGTGTGTATATGTATGTGACATAGTCATTTGTGTATAAATAATTATTCAATTGATATTTCATGAAACGTGTACTTTTATTTTTTACTTTTTAAATGTAAAGAAATTTGGAATGTACATTTACCTTGTTGCAGTCTGGAGGCAAAAAATTTAAAAGTAAAGAGAAAACTTGATTCACATTGGGTTTTATCAAGACACTTTTGTATTTTACTGACGACAAAAACACTTTCTTTCTTATATATATATAT
>JAPYYR010002820.1:0-20272 GCA_030523065.1 Aphidius colemani | reverse complement strand
AGAAATTTATAATGACTCTTACGAAAATAAATAAATAGTCGTGTATGTTTGCAAGTCATTATCATAAAGCAAATAGCATACTTAAGATTTTTTTTTTTTTCCTATTATTTGCTAATAATTTCTCATATTTGCTTCTGACAATCTTGATAAAATGCAAATCAAATATTTGTGGTAAATAAGCCTATTTTAAACGATCAAAAAATACAAAATATAATTATAAAAGTTTAAAATTTTTAAAAATTAAAAATTGTATTGTATGATTATATGAAACTCTTTGATAAGAATATTGTGAAAAAGAAAAAAAAAAAAAAAATGAAATAACGTTACACACAGAAAATCCAATAAAACTTTTGATGCAAAAAAAAAAAAAAAAAAAGAAATTGAGCAAGAAAATTTCTTGAAACAATTCAAACTTTGTCGGTGAGTTTAAAATATAAACCGTAAATAGTCAACGGACTGTTGAGGTAAAAAAAAATTAAGTAAAAAAATTAAATTAACAAAAAAATATACCAAAATAATGTTGGTTTTTTAAATGTAAAATTTTTTTGAGATCTTCAAATGAACATTTGTTTAAAGGAGAATAACTTTCTAAATTTTTTTGTCAAAACAATGACTTGAATTTTAAGATAATTATATAAATAATTAAATGTAAAATTAATGTAAAATGATGATAATGATGATGAAGAAAAGTAAAAAGTTGCTTGATGAAAATATAGGCGAGTGAATTTAACATTTAAGCAAGTTTTCTTGAGCATATTCAACAAGACAACTTCCAAGTGTCCTACGTAATTACGATTGTTGACTCCACGACAGTCTACAAGTTCCATGACCTCACAAAACTAAAATGTACATATATATATTTGTGTATATGTACTAGGTGACAATGATGCCGTGGTAATTAAGATTTTAATTAATTGAGATTTTCATGTATTATTCAAACAATGGCATGAAACAAACAAAGTAATGACCCTAAAAATATCCCAAAAAAAAATTCAACAATAGCTATTTTCTCTACATAATAATTAAAAAAAATTAATAATAATAGAAATGAAAGTTGATAATAATCAAAAGACAATGACATTATTCATTGATCAATTTTTTTCTTAACAATCAATTCATTATATAAAGAAAATAATTATTTTGACAAAAAATTGCACCTCTTTTATGAACTATTATTATCTATTTTAATAATAATTAATTTTTTTTTCTTTTGAAATTCAAAATAAATATATTTTAATTATTAATAAACATTTAAAAATTTTCAGTTTATAAATTATATATTTTTTCCAACTGTAGATTTTTTTTCAACTTCTATTTTTTGTTGTTGAAAAATAAACCGTTTATTTTTTTTAACGATAAAATCTATTGTTAAAATTTAAATTATTTACCGTTAAGTAAATGTTAATCATTCCAAGTGCATTTAATTTAATTAAAAAATAAAAAAAATAAGCAATCAATATTGAAAGGATAGATACCCATCAAGATGATTGATCAATTAAGAAAATTGATAGTAAATTGTGTCAAAGTTTTGCATGAGCCTGCAAACATTTTGTGTTACTAAAAGTTATTTAATTAAACAATCGCTTTAAAAGCAAAATAAATCAATAAATATATATTTTTATAATAAAATATTAATAATTTTATGAAAAAAAAATCAACAGCTTCAATATATAAACAATAAAAAACTAACGCATGCGTAAAAATAACGAGATACATAAGCCTGCATAAGACTATCTATCATATTGCCAAGTGTATGTGTGCAAAAATAACAATAAAAAAAATTGTTATTATTTGACATAAGCCTTGTCATTCATCTACACATGATTACCATAAACCTAATCTACAAAAAAAATATACTAAAAAAAATATAAACACCCGAGTTTTAATAAAAAAAAAATAATTAAAATAATTTTTAACGTCAAATTAATGAATTTTTTTTGTTATTTCTTGCAGCTAAAATTATCGAGTAACAAGTTGACATGACATGTAAAATAATGGTGAATATTATAGATATAATATTATTATTAAATAATTAATCATATAATTTACGGTTTATCTGGTTGTGATCTTCGAACCATATAATCAGCTCTTTGTATATCCTCAGCTCTGGCAACACTTTTAGTACGTCTTAACCTCACTTTTGTTTCATGCTCTTGCTCCGACATATTTTAATAATTAACAACTAATTAATTAACACTATATCACACTTTATAACAATAACTATATTGTCATTAATCTCACACTTGTCCTACACTTTACCGAATTAAAATCAATCAATTAACAATAACAACAACACAACAACAACAACTTGTAGAAAAGTAAATAAAGAGTTTACTCTATCGGCAAATAACACATATTTTAACTGAAAATATTAATGCTATTTTTTTTTCCCACTATGCTGTGTATATATGTAGTTTGATGATGTAAATTAGTATGTTTGTTGCACGAAATTGAATAAAAAATGTAACATTAAATGTCTATTTATAATTTAATGAACAAAAACTTGTTTTTATATTTTTTTTTTTTTAAAATGATGTAATTGATGATTTTGTTTTTACTTGTATGATCAAGTTGTACAGACTGATTGTGGTCAATGTACATATTTCCTTCAATGATTCAAGATAATACACACTTCCCCTTCTTAAATTAAATATATTTTATTCGACAGTGTAAATACGTGAAAGTCATCATTTGAAAAACCTTTATAATTACGAACTTTGACTCTTTAAAATCACTTTGAACTGATTATTTTTACTCGTAAAATATTATTATTTTTTATCACACTTGATTGAGTGTTTGCAAATAACAACCTTGGTTTAAAAAAAATTTATTTCGTAATAATTATTAATCACTCGTTAGCCTTGTTTGTTATTTCAAATAAAAAAATCATAAATTAACTGAAAAAGTTGCTGATGCTTGAAAAAAAAAAGGAAATTATATAGAAAATTTATTATTTATACATTATGAAAATAAATATTGTTTGAAAGTATATTTTTTTTTTACTTTTAAAAAGTTTCATTCACTTGTTGGAAAAAAAAAAAAAAACAGCTATGAATTATGGGAATATGAAAAAGGGATGAAAATTCGTTTATAAGAGTATTTTTATAAAATTGAAGTAACCTTAAGAATGAATCCTTAACTCATTGTAAACATCCGGAAATTGTCAAAACTTCATTCAAACATCTACGTTAAATTTAGTTTTAAAAGTTGGGCATTTAACTGGCGGCTATTCTTTAACTTGAATTATTATCATTACAATTTTTAATTTTTTTTCATTGAAGATAATACAAACGGAAATTATTCAAGACTGGATAATCACAAGATAAATAAAATAATGATTAAATGAAATTTTTGAATTTATGATAATTCATGTTTTTTAATTAATTATGACTGTCATGATTAACTGTCATGTTAAAAAAATATTATAAATGCAAATTGGGATAATTAAATAATCTAGATATAAAATATCATGATTAAAAATAAAAAAAATTCTGTAGATTGTAACATGAGATATTTTTAAAATTAAAATTGATCGTCATAATTATTTGTGATGAGTTGTTAATTTTATTATCTGATTTTATACATGAAAATAATTTAATAATGTAATTTTTTTCCATTTACAGCCACAATTTTAAAGCTTCGGAATTTTTTTATTTTTCTATATATTTTCTTTAGGAAAGAAGAATAAAAAAAATATATAATTCACCTGCTGGGAATGAAGATATGACCAAGGGTGGTTCATCATTTTTGAATATATAAAATCCCAGTAGGGTGATATAATTCATGTTATGAACTCAGTGAAAAAGGAGCACTGAGGCGACGATAAGTGATAACAGCATCATTTTCGTATTTTTTTTTATTTTCTCTCAGCACCTCAAGCAGAATTAAGTGAATAAAAGATAAAAAAAAAAATATTTATTTTTCTGTACAACAATAAAAGTGTTGTACAATTTTAATTAATTAAATTTAAATATCTTAAAATTTTTTTTTTTATTTTTAATTTACGATAAAAATAAAATGAAATATAAATTTTCCAGTAATAATATCAGGTTTTTTGCTTTATGATAAAAGATAAAAAAATATGATAATTTGTTGAGACACAAAGGGGCAATGATAGTTGATCCTTTTGTAAGGAATTAGCTAGAAAGAGGCTATTAGTTATCTTAGTTCTGCTTGGACTAACAACATACCACTTAAACCAGACTCTGTTTCTGACATGATCAACAACAATGTTGCCATAAAAACCCCTATAAATCACATCAACTGACATAATAACGACACTATCTTTTGTAAATTAAAATATAAAAAGAAATTCTAATTAGTTTAAACACGAATAAACAAAATAAAATTTATAAAAAAATTATATTCTTTCAATGAACAAATTAAAAGTATTAATTTGTGAAATAATAGTTGATAAATTATTAATTAACATATAAAAATTATTACAAACTTTTAATATTGCAAAAGAGTCGAGATTTATATAACGTTAACTCGTGTTATTTGAAATTTTGTATAAAATTCAATTGGTAATTTGATCACGTGCATTATTAGCAATTCTCTTGTGAGTAATATACGAAGGAGAAGAAAATATATAAGAAAATGATTATTGAGGTAAAAGATATGATAGTGTGCATGCTAGTGTTTGAATATAAAAGGGTGGATTTAAGAAAAAGGGATGAATTACAATATATATGTATATGAAAGTCAGTAAAATCAAACTTGAAAGCCACCGCTAAGCATTAAACACACCAATTCTATTGTTACTAAAATACCCATCAGCAAAATTACGTGAATTCAATATTCAAGATTAAATATGTATATTCAAATTAATTCATTTAAAATTAGATTTAAAAATTTATCATTAAAACTGATTGACAGCTTAAAATATATTTGATGAATATTTACATCAGAATTTATTGTATCAATAATTTGAATGAAAAAAATTGTGAAAATAAATTAAATTTAATTTAATATTTTAGAATAAATTTCATTCTATTTTAATTAAATTGATAAAGTCATAAAATTATCATAAAAAATTCAACTCAAATTGAATGAAATATAAAATATTAAATTATCTAAAAAAAAAAAAAAAAAAAAAAAAAAAATAATTGAAATAATAATAATTTCATATGAAAAAATATATTAGAATGTATCACGTTTTACAGAATAAAAATTTTATATGTATAAACCACATGTATATGTTGACTACAACCTTTTACGACAGTCATACGATTTAATTTAAAATTTTATATATAAAGACACGAAGAATTTTTATAGACTTTTATATTCGCAACACACTGCTTATTTTCATCCTTATATTCTCATTTTTATATTTATATTTTTTATCATCGTAAAAATAAAAAGTATACAGGTAAAATGAGTGTATAAAAAATAGTGAAAATTTGATGCATTGGTTAGTGCAGATGAAGAAAAAATAAAATAAATATATTGACGTGAAGAAAATAAAAAAAGTTAAAAGTTGAAGATGGACTTTTTGATCACAGAATGACCCTCGAGGTTCGATAAAGTCTTTTATGAGTTGGTTTTATTCTTCATGTGTTAACCATGAGGTTGGACAAGTGAGGTTTCAGTTTTGTACGTGATTTGAATTTTTTTTTTTTTTTTTATTTTTATTTACTTTTCTTCAATGGGTAAAAGACGGAAACGGAAGTGGCTGTCGAACGTCAAGCATTCCCCTTGAGTCACTACTACTATTTTTATTTCGAAAGAGAAAAAGTCTTTGTAAACTTTTTCATGGACTACATATATTTCTATGGTGTTTTTTTTTTTTGTATATTCTTTAACTGGCAAAAGTCCAAAGACAACTCATCGTTTGGCTTTCGATCTATCTCCTTTCAACGAAATATCCAAGGGTGACATTTTTGGGCTACAGAATACGTTATCAGAATACGAAATTTTACCTTTAGGGTCAATTGCAAGAAAAAAAATTCAATAGAAATTGTCGGGATGAAAAATCTCGACTGATTTTTTTTTTCTATATTTTCGATAAAGTGAAAGAAAAAATATAGTCCTATGATGAATATTCAGATTAAAATCTTGAATAATATTTCCATTTTAAATGGAAGAAAAAAATATGACAAATATTATAAAAATTAGAGATAAAACACTAAATGAATATTCAGTGATGAAATTTTATCTTGATAAATAAATAAATCAAAAAATACGTTAAGATTTTTTGAAATAAATTAACAAAGAAAAAAAATGGCAAAATGCCATTAGATAAAATAATTTACAACGTAAATTTGCAAAGAAAAAAAAATCCCTGATTTCTATCTATCGATTGACATTTAATTGTTTTAAATATTATTGACACATTTCTACTCGCAAATAAAACGAAAATTGTTTACAAATTTCATTAATAATATCAATAAAGAAAATAATGTTCCAATTGAAAAATAAATTTGTATTAATTGTACGTAAAAAATTAAATTAATAACTTGATATATTAATTGATTTTTACAGGTGCCTAAGAAAAAAATAAAAAGACACAAAATAATAAAATTAATTAAAATGATAAAATGTAGTGAAAAAGACATACGTGATGTTACATATAAAATCCTCTGGATAGTTGAGTAGGGTAATTCAATTTATCGGTGGAAAGTTGTTATTGACTGTCTCAACAAAGCTCCAGTCCTGCTTTGATCCAGTATACACATATACACAGTGAATTTCTGACCAATCGAATAAGCCTGGTCCTTCAATTCACTTTACTGGAGAGCAATGAAGAGACTATTTCTATGTATTACAGTATCGCGAATTCTATACATATGAAAACTTGTTTTCATTCAACACATACACTGAAATAACATTGTTCACTTTGATAAAATTTTAAAATTTAATACAAAATTCAATTGACGATGATTAAATTACTATACAGCATTTTGTACAGTACATTTATTGATTATGTTAAGGTGAATATTTACACCACAACAAAGTAGATAATATTTGTTTAATTATCAGTCAAATGATGTCTTTTAATTATATTTTTTAAATTAAAAGACTCAAATGTTTTTTATTAATTTATATTGTGAAAATAATTATTAGTTTTTTCATTAATTCACTTATTTATTTATTAATATTAAAGGCAATTAACAAATTAATTGCCTCTAATATTAGCTGTTGTTTTGCCTAATTTTATTGATGAAAATTTGTTCTTCAAGTTTATATTTTAACTATTATGAAATAAATTCGACTATGATATAATAATAATATCTTTATTTTTATTAGAACCGAGTTAACAGAGGAAAAAAAAAAAAAAAATTTTAGCTCAAAATAAGACAAAAATTTTGTTTGAAAAAAAAAAAAAGTTTTTTTTTTAGAAAAAGAAAAAAATAATAATTTGATTTATATTTAGTAGTTAATGAATAAATATTTTTTTTTTAAATTATCATTTGACTACTATTTATTTACACAAATCAAATGACATTTTATAATAAAAAAAAAAGTTTCTTTTTTTTTGAGTTATTTCAATAAATGATGTTCACTGAATGGCTCGTGTTTTATATTAATTTTAGTTAAGTTTAATGAGCCAGTGAATATCATTTGTAGTTTAATTGAACAGATTAAAACTACTTCGCAATCTTAGCTATAATTTTGGCATTGATTGTGGTGATGGTGGTGTTGTTAATGTGTGAATTTCATCAAGTGATTTTTGTGCAGCATGCTGTAAGTCATCCATTCCACGACGAGTTTTTGTTGTAATATCATCAAATTGACGTTTTGTTTGTGTTAATGACTCGTCTATTGATTTAACAGCACTATTTGCTAATCCTTTGACTTCTTTATCAAGATTAATAACCCATTCAACAGCTTGTCTTCCCTAAAATAAAAAATTATACAAAAAAAACGTTAATACAAAACTTATAAATAAAGTTTAAGTCTATTTACCGTTCCAGCATTGAAAGATATTTTTTTAGTTAATAAATCCTCCATGTAAGATGCCAGAGGTACTCCACGACACATAACAATTGCTTCTTGTTTTAATACAGTTTTCGTTTTGTCTGTTGGATGAGGTGCGTATTTGAGTGTTTCATCGACAGAAATGTACTTACAAAATGTCAACTGCAAATATAAAAAAAAATTACTTAGTATAAATTAAAATCACAGCAATACATTCAATTAAATAGAAATAACATAAAAAAATAAAAAACAATTTTATTATTTTTAAAAATCAATTAAAAGCCAATAATAATAACTTAAAATAGAATTTTCTTTTTAAAAAGAAAATTGTTTGTTATTATAAAATGTATTTGAATAAAAAATAATAATTTAACGTACAAAAGTAATTTTTAAATTAAAAAAGAAAAAAAAGTAATAATACAACCTCTATTACGAGACTACAATGAATTTTCTAGTTGATGTTGAGTGTTGATAATGCATGAATAAATATAAGGTGAAATAGTATATTTCGAAAAGCAGTTTTAACAGTGGTATTATAATGTGCTTGTGGATTACAATGAGATAAAGAGAGAAAATGAAAGAGAGAAAGAATGAATTAGCAACAAATGCTTGTATGTAAAAGGGTAAAGTGTAAAATTGAGAGAAAGAAAATGAGAATTAGAATGAGGAGAGTATGAGTTAACAATTGAATTGTATAGTAGAAAGGGACGAAGAGGCTTTAAAATCAGTGCAATACGTTTCGTGGCAAAATTAACACTCCTGGCATTGTGGCCCACAGAAACGTATATATATACATATTTTTAACAGTCTGATGATTATATTTGCAAGAGAAAATATTACACTGAATTGGTAATCACTGGAGCCAACTTAGTTACCGTACAATTTACAATCACTAATTTGCTTAATTTTCGTATTTTTATGATAAATATTTTAAACTTGTAAAGCGAATGTTTTATATTAAATAAATTTATTTCATATTATTTTCTTGATTTTTTTAAAGATTTAATGAGTTTATATAATTGATGAAAAAATTAATAAATAATAAACACAATTTCTTCTATTTTTATAAATTTTTCTTTGGAAAAAAAGTCGATAATTTGCAGTTTATTTATTTCAGTAGTACAAGTCAACCGATGTCAGACATATTTTTTATTTTTCTCATTCAGCTTGTGTAGTTAAAATAATAATAAAAATATAATTTATTTATTTATTGTTTAAATAAATAACGTCAAATTAAACAAGAAAAAAAAATTTTTTTCAAAGAAACTTGGGGAAAAAAAGAGGAAAAAAAATTGATAAAGTTTTATTTCAAAAATGTGGATGATGAAAAAAAATAAAATAAAATAATTCTCAAGGGTAGAAATGAATAGATGAATAAAATAAAATGAGGTGATAATTTTTTTTTCATTTTCAAGATCTCTGTTTTTTATTTTATATATTATTTTTATCCAACATATAGTAGACACAAGAAAAAATAAAACAATGTTATTCCCGAAAGTAATGACACTTATATAAGGCTATCTCAATTGCTTCCAACATTTTCCTCGATAATTATCATCCCAGAGTAGTAACCAACAGTCCCTTTAGGGTGGTGGCTTTATACACTTGGTATTCTACACAGCTCATCCTATGCACAATGGGCAAATTTCTCGCGGGTACACGTGGTGTATAATTTTGCTCAAGGGAGAGAAAAAAAATATAAAAAAAAAAGAAACATACCTAGTAAAAGAGTGAAAATAAAGAGAATAAAAAAACCAAAATGATGAGTAGAAAGGCTGCAGGAAAAGTGTAACAATAGAGTTGAAATAGAAAAGAAAAAAAGGAGAATTACCATGGGAGTTTTAATTGCTTGGCTACCTTTGCAGTCATCGTTTCCTAAACGAGTCAAGTCACACGACCACAAGGCAACCTCAACAATGAAATAAAGAGAAAAAATAAAAACTTACATTTTTTTTTTTTTCTTATTTAAAAAGAACCTAAAAAAAAACTGGAAATTTAACACATTTACCAAATTTTTTACCAATTTTTTAACATTGTTCTTTTACATACATACATTCACAAAAAAATAATGTCATTTGAATTTATATTTTTACAATAATTATTTAGTCAGATAATTTTCATTTCGTTGATTCACATAATATGGCTAATTTCATTTCATTTTGTTGGCTCAATTACACGTTTACTAATTAACAGTTACAATTTAAACATAACGTTTGATTATAATTATACAAACACATGCTAATAACTATTTAAATCTACAAATGTCAATCGATAAAAAATATTAATGTTCGTTTGTCACAAACTGACAAATAATTGCAATTTTTTTTTTTAAAACACCTGAAAATGCTTTTTGCATAAATCGTATGAAAATAAAATAAAAAATCCTTTGAAATATTTTTTTCATAACAATTAAAACATATTGTTTAATTAAAAATATTTATATTTATTTATAAAATAAATAATTTTGTTGGAAAAAAAAAAAAATATATAAAACCAAGCTCTTTAAATTAGTCATAATAAAATTGTGAATTAATTCATTTTATATTATACAGAGACAAAATAAAAATGGGAAAAATAAAAATCACAAAGAAAGTAATTACAGGGGTAGTTTTATTTTTTATATTTTTTTATCGCGGTGTACGAACTAACCGGGTATCCCCCATCTACTCGGTCGCACTTTAGCGAGTTGGTGTTTGCGACACGGTACCTGCATCGGTTAATTGAAAATTTTTCCCACCGTCAAAATTCTCATACCCTCAAGTACTTGTCCTCTCTATTCCACCCTATTTTACCACCCTCTTTTACTATCACACACAATTCTCTGTTTGCCAATTCAACGTCGGATCCACCCATGTCGTCGACACTTCGCATTTCAAGCGTTTGCTTTTAATTTAACGGACTATAGACCCAGCACATATCTCTACACTAAATTTTAAAAAAATTTATTCACAAAAAATTGAAATTAAAATAACAAAAACATTAAAAAAATGGACATGAAACAAAAATAGATGGTTTCAAAAAATTTGCATTTAAAAATATTATTTTATAATTTTAAATTTTAAATTTTAAAATTAAGTGGATTCTAAATATGTTGGGTAAATATCTATATATTTTTTCGTCTATTTAAGGTCAAGCCAACACGTAAATTTTTTAGAAAATTTAAAAATATTTTTTTACTGTAAATTAAAAATGATTGAATTAAATTTTATTTGTGTAAAAATTAGACAGATATTAAATGAACTAAAAGTAACTTTTAAAATGATTTTTAAAATTTTTTAATTAAAATTATTGTTATTAAAATTTATTTAATAATAAAAATGAGCTTATATCTTTTTTTTCTATTTAAGTTAATATTTTTTTGATACAACAAGTCATTTATTTGTAATTTATCAAAATAATTGAATATGAATATGTTCGTGCAAGCACTATCAAATATATCTTGAAATTTTTATGCTCAAGTGCAGCAAAGGAGATAGTAATAGAGTCAGAGAGAGAAAAAGACAAGTTTGAGTGAATGAATAAGAGGAGCTTCAGAATCTCCCTTAAACCATTCACAATTGAGAAGCTCCTTCGCGGTTGAGTTTCAAGCACACAACAACAAGAATGTTCAACAATCCATCGTTGTCTCATATACAAACACACACACACACACATTTACCTAGATTTCAACAATTTACCTCAATCGATCTTAAACACGTTTCAACAAAATAACCAGCTTTTTTTTTCTTTTTTTTTTCATTATAAAACACTTGTTGTATCCCTAAGTCCCTTTAAAAAATCAATTTATTTACTAAAAAAATTTCAACAAAATAAATATAGAAATATCTTTCAAATTGTATATTTATATCTGTTTTTTTTTTATCAATCAGATAAATTTAATCTCTCGTAATTATATTTTCATAATAGTTATTTATTTATTTTTATATTTGCCTGATTAATTTTAAACATCATCCACTGATGCGATTTTGTGGAATTTATTTTATAATTTTTAAATATGAAAATGGGTTTTAATGATTTTTTTTTTATCAATAAATAATGCTTGGATTGGGTTGAAATTTTTTTTCATAATAGCCTGATTATATATTTATTTGCCTGATAAATTTTAAAAATATTTAACGATGTATTTTTGTGGGAAAAATTTTTCATTATTCATAATTTAATTTTTTCTCATCAATAAATTCGTGAAAAAAAAATATTCCAACAATTTAAAAAGCTAAAAATTTCATTTGCAATTTTATTTTTTATGAATCTCAATTATTTATTTATATTTTTGATTTAATTTAATTTATTTATAAAAAATTTTTTTGTTTTTTTATTTTTCATATAAAAAATGACAGAAAAATAAAATCAACTTGGATTTTTTTCTCTCATTTATGCAATTTGTTGTTGGTATACTTTTTGTATGTTTTTTTTTTAATTTATGATTTAGTGAAAGGCAGGTAGATAAACAATAACTCATTCGTGGCAAAGTACGAATAGTGAGAGAGATGAGTTGAATAGTGGTGTTTGTAGATCTGACCAACCAAGTGGACTTTTTGATTATATATAGTGGACTCACTACATCAACTGATATCCACAGGGAATATACTGTTTTCAGTTTAACCTACTACAAATTTATATATATACAGACATACATAAATATATCCAATACACAACTTGCCCTCCGTTATTAATTTTAAACCAGAAAAACCATTTTTAGTTTCAACTTTTTTATTAATTTTTTTTATTATAGCTTCAAACCCTCTGGGTGTTTCATAAATACATTGAGATTTTTAATTGTAAAATGCCAAAAAAGTTTTCATAACATAGAAATGTTTAATTACTAGAGAAAAAAATTGATTTGATAATTTATTTTTGTATTTTTAATAAATAAAAATATTTATTTAGAAATTTTTGAGATGAAAATTCTTGGGAAATTTACTTTTGTATTTTAAGATTTTTTTTTTTCTAATCAAACATAAATTAACTGACTATTTTTTGAGGAAAAAATTTAGTCTATGCAATTGTTGATAATTTATATTTCATTTTTCTTGCAAAATATTTTCTACTTAATTTTTTTTATCTAAAAAACGTTGATGAAACTTGGAGTGCGAGAGAAAAAAAAATTACATAAATATTTAAAAGAGAATTAACGCTTGATGGAATATATTAATTTTTTATTTCGATAGGTATTTGCAAGTGATTGCATTAATGATAATAAAACGTTGGAAAATATCAATTTAAAAAAATTTTCAAATATTATCTTCAAACATAGAACAAATTTTAATCAATAAAATAACTTTTTAATTATTCAATTGACCTAATTTTTGATCAATTAAATAATGAGATTTATTTTATTGATAAAAAACGATAAATAATTTCAAGACAAAACGAGTTTAATAAAGAAAATTTCAATAATACAAAAATAAAATAATCCAACATTTGTTGATTAGAATAAAATTCACCATAAAACTATGGTCTCCAAAGACCAAACTTATTCTGACAACAATAACCACCACGACGACAGACAGAGATAAACTTTTATTGTTGTATTTCAAACAATATTGCAAATAAAATGAGTCACATGAGACAAAAACAAAAATGAAAACGTCAAACATTTAAAATAAAATAATAATTAAAATAAAAAGCCAACACCACAAGTGTATAATATAAAAAAAAAAAAAACCTATTCAATATTTCTTACGAATAAAAATAGATTTCAACTAGTAGAAAATCTCACATGAACAATTTCCCATTTTTTTCCCATAAAATTATTTGCTTCAATTTGAAATTGAAAGATTCCCAAGAGCTCATGGTTTAAGGGTTGTTTTTAAAAGCATATGAAAATTCAGTGAATACAACAGGCAAAATATATACTCATCAAAAATATATGTATACATATTGTTTTCATAGACGAGAGCTTGCGCAATTGGCTTTTTCAGAATTGCATTTTCGCTGTGCATATATTCTCCTACATAAGCTCTATGTCCAGTCTCGGTTCGTTGCCCACACCCTTTTTTGATTCCCATGAGGAAAATATCTCTTAGCAATTTGATTCACTACTTCTTTCTCTATCTCTCTTTTATTGAACCTTTTAACATCCTCAAACTAAAATACGCGTTGTTCATTGTTTTGCATCGGATGCATTCTCATTTTAATACAAAAGCTCAACAAAACTTGTAACATTTTCTTTTCATTTTTTACTCCCTTATTTTCTCTCTCTTTATCTATAAAACCCCTTTTATATATAATATAACTTTATTCTCCACATTTTCGATGCAACAAATTGTTTCTACTTTCCTTCATTTAAGTTTGATATTGAATTAATATTTTGGCTTGATTGGATCACCACTTTTTTTATTTTTTTTCAATTAATAATTTTGAGAAGTTTTAAATTGTGTTAAATATATAACTTTGGTTCAATTATACGTGTGTAATGTGAAAATTTGTTAAAGATTACGTGACATACAAGTTACGAGATAATTATTAATTTGAAAACTTTTTAATATGTCACTGTAACTTGGAAGAATAAAGAATTAATGTCGTTTACAGAGTATATTTATACTGATGTCATTCAAATATTCCAATAATAATTTTATGAATACGAAAAGATTTTGTAAAAAAAATTCATGGAAAATATTATTAATGGAATTATAACTTGAAATTCGAGTAAATAAATGAACACAATTAATTATTAACTATTTTAAATTCGTCTTGTATCAATTTGAAATTAAATTCTTCAACTCGTTTAAAATTTAAAAACGTCTAGTTTCATATAAAGTAGAACAATTTAAATTTTTTATTTTTCATCAAACTTCTTTGTTTTATTTAGCGATAAAAATATTTTTTCATCTTTTATAAATATGAAAAAAAATAAACATGAAATTCGAGTTGATATTTTTTTATTTACCTCTATTTTAGTTGGAATCAAAATTGTAATAACTGTCAAAGGTCAAAATGGTTTTTCTACTGATCCTGTGTAGATGTAAAAGCATAAAAATAAAAATAAAAAATAAAAACCCCATCGTAAATGCAGAAAACCATGAAATGGCATTTAAAGAAAAACGAAATATAAAAAAAATAAAATATAATGTATAAAAATCAGAATTTTCAAAGGCATTTATCGAAATGTTTGATAAAAGTTGAAAGGGATCAAGATGTAATGTCGATATCAACAATAAGCTTTGCACTTTGTTGAATTTTAAAAATAATTTTTTTCATTTTAAATATTATTTCGTTCAACAAATATATTGAATTATTTATTTATAAAAAATATCTGTCAATTGTTTATTACGCAGACGAATTGCTAATCCTTTTTATTTTTTAAAAATAAATAATAATAATTTTTTGATAAAAAACTATTTTTTATTTTATGACATTTACTAGCTTTGTGTGATATAACACATAAGATATATTCACAAATCACGTCAAGGTACTTTGCTTCTCAAATATCCTGAATCCTTTAATCCCATATACCAAAAGTTTCAAACGAGCTTTTACAATTCTCCTTCCTTGAACCCTAATGGTTGCATCAATAATCTATCATATCCATTTTTACTCACTACGTGATTTGATTTTGATGGATCTTCATCAAAATCTTATCCATCAAAAGAAAAAAAAAATATCCGAAAAAAAGAACTCTTTCTTTTTGTTTTCAACTAAAAATAATACCAATATATTTTTTTCTTTTTAAATAATAATAAAATATAAAAGTATTATTTATGATTAATCAATATTAAAAAAAATAGTTGAAGTATTTTTTTTTTTTTCAAACTTCAGTACTAAAATGAAGTCAATCAATTCGAAATAAAAAAAAGCTTTTGAAGCTTGTATTGGGAATAAAAATATTGCTTACTTTTCCAATTAAAATTGATGATTACTTTTTAATGTTCAAAAAATTCCAACTAATAAAATATTTAACTCAACAATTTATTTATATTTTAATAAAAGTCATTCAAACATTTGATTACTAATGTCCCTAAAATTATAATAAATAAACAATTATGTTAAATAAAATTTATAGAACATTTTATAACTTTGAATGAATTTAAAATGAATTGGTTTAAAGATAAATAAATCATCATATTGTTCAAATTAAATTTCATAAATATTGAATGTTTATTATTCAAATAAAATCAAGAAATTAAATTTGAATAACAATATATTATGATATTATCAATAAATACAAATTTGAAATTCAATTTATAATATTAATATTTGAAATTACATTCACAAGAGTGCAGTTTATAATAATTTTAAAACATATTGTTCAATAATGTTAAACATCATTCAATTTATCGTCCCAATAATGAATATATTTTTTTTCTATACTTCAATTGAAAATAAATAAATATAATTGGAATAAGATTGCTTGTATTTTTTGTGTTTTGTTTATCCATATAGTTGAATAAAAGATGAAAAATAAAAATAAATAAAATTACATGATAAAAGATAACGTGCTTTGTGTGTATAAATTTAAAATAAAACGAGAAAAAATATATAAACATTTAAAAGTAAAAAATAAATTTGATATTTGTGTTGGTGAATGTTTACCCGAGAGGGTTGGATAGTGGATGACCAGAGGATATTTTATACGAAAACGAGCCACAAAAGCACGATGGGTGCCAAGAAACCGACTGAATCCAGGATTTAGATGAATCGTACGATCCATGGGGTTTTACTACGTGCACGTCATTCCAACAAACTTCAAGGTACGACAGGTAATTTTTTTTAAAAAAACATACAACCACCACACATTCACAATATTTATTTTTTTAAATTTTATTTCATTTTAAAGTTAGACTTGCAATTTTACACAGTCATTGTTTTTAAAATGAAGAAAAAATAAAAAAAATCACTTGAGGCTGTTAAACTATCAAGAGACCAAATGGAAAAATAAAATTATAAAAATAATTGAAATATAAAAATCAAAAACTAATATAAAATTATTATTTAATTAATTTAAAAAAAAAAATCTATTCAAATAATAATATTTTAAAACTACCAAACCATATTTAACAATTATTTTTTTGTTATTGTAAAGCTGGGTAATTAAAAAAATATTATTCCAATTATAATAACGATTTTAAAAAAATTTTAAATCAACAATTCAAAGTTTTAAAAAAATAATAATGATTGAATATTATTTTAAAAAATATTTTAACATTCAAATATAAATAAAGATTCAGAAATATCAATATTTTCAAAATTATTCACTAAAAAAATAGTCTGTCATCAACTAAACGATCTGATAGTAAATTACAAGCAATACAAGGGTTATTTTTGTGTGTCAAATCTATATGTCATCCAACGAAAATTCAGTCGAGCATATAATCAATATTAACTTGCAATAGTATTGGCAAGTATACGTGTGTCTGGTTACCACACAAACTTGACGTTGAAAAAGTTTAAAAAAATAAAAAAAAAAATTATTATTATCAAGTATATATCAAGTATTGGCAGGCGAATCACGATCATCATAATCCAGACATGAAATGATATCAAAATGGGAATCTTCGAAAGACGATAGAAGAAGAAAAATAAAAATCTCAAAAAATGAGTTATGTCAATGACAATAAAATAAAAAATAATAATAATTTATCGACAGTAATGGCAATGTCACGAGGAATTATTTCAAAAATTGCAAAATCATTTTGGCACATAAAATGACAATTAATTCATCATAATTTACACACGTGTATGTATCAAATTTAATTGATCAACAAATTGATATTTAAATAAATAATTAAAGTGTTTTTTTAAAACTCACATTTCTCGTTTTTAAAAGCATGGCTTTATTGACAGGATCAACTTCACTGTGTTCACTTGCATAGCACACATTAGCATGTCCAATTATCTGAAAGTAAAAAAAAAACTTTAATCATAAATTATATGAAAAATAAATGTAAATTTTATACTTTTAAAATTTGTCAAGTAAGCAGATTTATTTTTCTTCTCAATTCTGATTAGTCAACTTTATAATGAGTTGAGGATTAAATGTTTTTTATCCAATTTTTTTTTATTACAAAACTCAATGAGGATTATTGTAGATAAAAAATTGCAATTAAAAGATTAAATTTTATTTTTCTAAATAATTATTAATGTTAGTAATTTATAATAATAATTAGATTGTGATTTTTTTTTTGAATGAAAATTTAAATAATAATTGTAATGTAAATTTAGAATCTACATGAAGATTTTGTGTAAATTGTTAATTTTGGTTTGGAGCGATGGTCCAGCTTGGAAATATTAAAACGACATGACTTTTTAATTAAGACACTAATTGGCCAGCTTCATAGTTTAAGTGCTTATAAATTATTATTGTTCATTTATTCAATTATGTCCATTGAAATTACAGAGAGAATTGAATCAACATTTACTATTAATTAAAGTTCGCTGTACTTTATTGAATGTCAAAGCTAAAAAATTTACAAAAAAAAAATACTTGAAACTTAAATAGTACGTACTCTTCAAGGCAGTTTTTTTAATAAATTATTTAACCGAATGAAAATTATCGGAAAACAATTAAATAATTAAGTAAAAAAGTTTTTATTATTTTTTTTTTTCGAATGAATAAAACAAGTAAACGAACGAATGAGAATAAAGTATAAAAAAAAATGAATGAATGAGTCTGAATAAACGTGAATAAACCGAGTAAAAAATTTTAAAAAAATAAAAAAAAAAAAATTCAAAAGCCAAAAAGATTTTTACCAAAAAGACCTAACCATTTTGTTATTTTTTTTATTTCTTTTTATGGGCAAACATATGTTAACTCGGTAATGGATGGGGTTCATCTTCCTTTTTCACTAAGCAAATATTTTTTTATTTGTTTTTTTACACAATCAGAATCTTTGTGGTGTTTTATTTTTAAAAATAAAAAATTTCCCAATAATTATATTCGCGTTATTTAAAAAACAAAATAAAAATTATTGAAAAGATAAATTTCGTCTTTAATTTTGCCTCTTTTATTTGCTTCGAAACGAAGGTAAATATAAATTCGAAATAGTAATTTAAATTATTCAATTCTTTTGAGATTCAAATGGTAAAAATAAAATATTTAAGGTAAATTTAAGATGTAAGGGATATGAAAATTTTGAATATTTAATGTAAAAGTTATGCTTTGAAATTATCCAACATTCAGCTCATTATTAAAATTCACGGAACCATTGGTGTTTTGTAATTTCCCTCGAGTGTATCACTATTTTCTCCTCGCTATTCTTTTAATTTTTTTCTTTTATCTTTTTCAACAACTACAACTGTGTTTCTCATTGCCTCCTGAGACTTAAACAAAACTTTTAAATACATTTTTTCCTTTCACTCAAAACCTCAAACATAATAAATTTCAAGATCCTGTTTATTAACATTTAAATTATCTTCGTTTAAATTCTCAAGAAACAATATTAAAAATGAAGTATAGAAATGTATTTAATTTATACAATGAGTTGATGATTAATCAATGAAAATTATAATAATATTACGTCATGATCTTGACCTTATTGATAATACCACGTTCAACTAAATGACGTAGCAGCTCAAATAAAATAATTTGATACGTCAAGTAAAATTAAATGAATTTAACAATTAAAAATAAATTAACGAAAATTAATAAATATAAACAATGACATTGTAATTCAAGTGTTGAAATTAATCACGTGATTTGATAGTGCTTGAATTATTGAGCTGTGGACATGAGCCAATGACCTCAGCATCATTAATCAATTACATAATCACTTTTTTTTCTTTAAAATTAATTTCAATAATGTTATTTAATTGTCAAAAAATTATTAATAATAAATAAATATTATAATTATCTAGTTTGTTAAAATAGAAAGCTCCACTTGTTTTTTTTTTTGTTCTTTTAGCTTTTGAAAGAAGCAAAAGTTTGTGATGGAATTGATGATGAGAAAATTTTTCGATAAAATAGTTTTGTTATGTCAATTGTTAAATTAATTAATTGTTGATAGTTTTAACTTACAGCATGAGTCCAACTTGGAAATTTAAATTCACTGACAACAAGCCTGTGTGTATGTAAAACACCATTGACAACTTGTCTATCAATAACATCAGCACCAAGAACTGCTGAATTTATTGGATTTGGATATTTACGTAGTGCAGCTTGTGCAACTGTTTCCCATGGATGGCTAAAATGTAATAAATAATTATGACAATATGATAAAAGGAATAGAAAATCATTGAGGTTATAAATTTAATGTTGTATTAAATGTATTACTTGAAAGTGTGTTCATTTGTCCATATTCTCATGATGATATTGTTCAAGTCGTTGATGTTATTGTTGAGTTGTTGTTATTACTGACACTAATTTTATTAACACTAAGATTTTTAATAATATATTTTTGTACACGATATGTAAAGA
>JAPYYR010002819.1:0-13611 GCA_030523065.1 Aphidius colemani | reverse complement strand
TACAGTAGACCGTGCCTGCACGTTTTTTCAGTGAACAATCAGTTGAACATTTTAATAAAATATACCAAGAATATCATAGTCCCGTGGAAGTGGAAACATAACATGTTGAAGAAAATGTGGTGCCAGAAATCTCAGATAAAGTAGATGACGAAAACGACTCAATAGATTTTTCATCCCTTTATGAAGACTCACCACAATTTATTGACTTCAAAGCTGAGTTAGATGGATATCAAACCTTAAAAAGAGCTACTGAAGATCAAAATTTACTAGATTCGTGGAAAACTCATCAACATAATTTTCCAACACTCTCACGAATGGCCAGATAATTATTCCCAATTATGGCCACATCTGTTCGAACGTCTTTTTCCCGTAGCAGGATTAGTCATGACAAAAATACGAAATTCCTTTAACGATGAATAGGCCTTCATTCGGTACCGAGACCGAGACCGAGACTGCCTTGGATCAATTGAACGATACCGATACCAAGACTGAGAGTATCGACTGAAAGTCTCGTCAGTATCGCGAGACTATGAAAATTTTAAATAATTTTTTTTTTCTTGTCGTAACGAATCACATTGAAGAAAAAAACCATTATGCAGTAAATTCCTGCTCAGTAAGACACTGCACAGTAGTGCACTGACGCCAGAGTAACAAGATATTTACAAGCCTTATGTATCAATGAAACATGTCATGTTTTGCCAATTATATTATCCTAAACTGATATTTTTTGAATATAATATTTTAAAGAAAGTATTTCACTTTTTGGAAATAGAAAAAAATATCTATTATTTGTTGATGGAATTTCTAAAGATTTTTCTTGGACTATTCTATTGATTATCGAATTGTAAAATTTAACTTTGAACATCCTATTGTCTTTATTCTCATATTTTTCCGGGAAACAGAAAGATTATGTTGACTGTATTCGTTTACACAATCAGGATATAGTAATGCTCCTCATTTTTGGGGTTGTTTAGCTTCTCTGTGATCACGTTGAAAAGAACATCCTATTTTTTAGAAAAATGTTCAATATCAAAAAAAGAGAGTTTAGTAATATGAGTGATAACGATTTAGGTGATAATTCGCCTCCAAAGAAAAAAAAAGAAATATCGAAGTATCAAAAGTGGTTTGAGTTTTTCGATCGAAAAGAAAATGACAAAGATATCAGGAAAGCTTTGTGTTTAGTGTATAAGAGTGAAAGAGTTATTATTGCGTGAAAAGACGGAGGTACAACAGGCATGAGAAAACATTTATTATCTTCATATCAAAAAAAAAATACTATTCAATCATTTTAAAAAAATTTTTTTGAACGAATAAATGTAACTGTAGAAGCGAGACCCGGCGATACTTGCGAGAGGAGACCGAGACAAGACTGAGACCGAGACCTGGTGCAAACAAGCGAGACCGATGCCGAGACTCGTGAATCTCGTCTCGGTTTGTACCGAATGAAAGCCTACGATGAATCCATACGGGCGTTGTTATGCTTACATTCCTGGTTAGACAAATCAAGACCAAGACAAGATTCGCATATTTTGTACCGAGACAAGACCAAGACAAAATTCGCATATTTTCTACCAAGACAAGATCAAGACAAGATTGGGTTCAATCTTGGCATAATTAGTCCTGGGTGAAGCCCTACAGCCGTTCCAGCAACATATTTAAATGAACATATATGACTACAACATAGTAGTATACCGACAAGACAATCTGTAGCACTCGTCGTCAACTCGACAACAAGTGTTTTACTCGTCTCAGCATTGATCAACGTATTCAATATTGACGGAGAAAAAATACCATGTCGATGTCTACTTGATATTAGCTTCAACTGCTAATTTTATGACAGAAAGTATTGTAAACAGATTGAAATAACAAGAAAAAACGATCTTCAATTTTTAAAAGAGCGTTGAACACAGCATCAATAATCTTTGAACATGTTGTAAGTACGACAATACAATCATGTAACAGAAAGTATCGAAGAAAACTTAATTTTTTCACGGTTACACGCATATCTAAAAATGTTACTGACCAAGAAATAAATAAAAAGAATATTAATATTCCTACAAATATGAAGTTAGTAGATCCTAATTTTCATCAGCTTGCACCAGTGGATATTTTATTAAGGACAGGCGTTACAATGTCGCTGTTCTCTCAAGGACAGATAGATCTATCAAAGTCTGGTGGCCCTGATTTATTTTTACAAAAAAATAAAATTAGGGTGGGTCATTGGAGGTAGTACACCAACAAACAAACCATCACACTAAGTGTCTTATCACTCTGGCAGACATACAATTTGATTGAATTAAATTTTGGGGAATCGAAGAAACACCTGAAACAAATCATCTCACAGAAGATGAAAAGGTATGTGAAGAACAATTTTACAGAGAAATGCGTCTGGTATGATCAAAACATGAATTGAATACTGTTACATTTGGTCTTGCTCCATCATCATTTCTTGTTATTAGACGTTTACAGAAATTGGCTTATGATGAACAAGAAAATTTTCCCATGGAATCAAAAATACTGAAATGAGATCTGTACGTTGATGATTTTTTATCTGGTACTCAAACATTTGAAGAAGCAATCAAGTTAAGAGATGAAATAATTTCTATATTACAAAAAGGTATGTTTAATATACGCAAGCGGGCTTTTAATGAGCCTTAATTAAAAGTCTTCAAAGCCACGTGATACAAATAGGTATTCTTTTTCTTACTTGTGCCTATTTGTAACAAAAATATGATTGGAATATATGATTCGAACTAAAAAATTTTAATTTACAAATTTTTTATTTATTAGCACAAATGGGACTACGTTTACTTTCTTAAAATAGAAATAAATTCTTGGAAAACTTTTTTATTCAGAAATATCATGTCATTTTTGATTAAACATTTTACAATGCTAAAAGATCCATTGCGCCGAATTTTCAATATATATATAAATTGAAACGTTCCCAAAATATTCTATCAATAGTTTTTCGTTTGTTAATAGTCCTAAAAAATAAAATACCGTCATGAAAGTTGTTATACATTGTTATTGTTCATTATTATCTTCATACATTATGTTTTTTTTATATATATAAGTATTTTTAAATACGTCCCTAAACTCTTGTTTGAAAATAATGTATCCTCAAAACGATTTATCCATAGAAAATTAATGATAAATGCCATTTTAATAAAAATTATCACCATGAAAATATTCATAGACGATTTCATTGAGTTTTTTGGACTTATAAACATCCCCACTTTTCAAAAATGATGACGTCACAGGCCACTGACTTAAAATACCCGGTAGTGCGCTCGCTTTGCTTTTTAAGAATTGAGGCGAGACTCTACTGAAACTCTTCATATTTAGATGAAGACAAAAAGTAATTTTGCAGCTCTACGTCAACGAATTAAATAAATTCATCAAAGGCAATCCTGCTAGGATGCATTTAAATCTATTTCATATATGACCCAGAGATATTCTTTTCAATTCACCCTCAGTTTTTCTTTTTTGTCTCTGTTTTAGTTAGGCTTTTGTTTCGGTTCATGCGACCAAGCTATTTTTTTCCTATTTTCGTTCACTGAGTTTCTGACTAATTCTTTTGTAATTTTTTTTGTCTACCTTTTCACAAAACCACACGCAGCACACGAGTTATCCAATAAAACGAAAAACATAGCACCACAGCACACTTTATAATGCCCTTGTGTTTGCATAATTTCATATAATCTTTGTAATTTTAATCCTCTCACTCGATACATGTAGGAATAAAAATATTTATATTCTCCAAGAGTCAAATGGCTTTCTGTACCCTGCAACTTTTGTATACTCTAATTTACGTAATAAAATTTATATTTCGCAATAATTCTGGAATATAAGATAATAAATATTCAGTTAAAAAAATATCTATCACTATATTTTTTTTATCGAAAAACATTTGTCTTGATGGGTATGGTGAATACCTTTATAGTCGGATTGTGGTTATTCGTTTAGGCCTAATATTGATACAGGTACAGTGAGGAAAAAAACTAACAATTTTTACTGTGCTAGCAGAGTAATCGTCGGGCAAAAATTGGTTTTCGAATTTTTTAATGTTCTTATGAATAAAAAATATTGTTTAGATTATATAAATTACTGTAAGCATATTACTTTTTACTATGCAGCACAGAAAAAATTGAGATATGACAGAATAGTATTTATAGGTCAGATAGTTCTCTCGCCTCCTGCTCTTAAAGTCTGTAGTTTAAATCTCGGTTAAGTTAGTTAGTTGAGGAAAAAAAAAATAAAAACTGATGGTAATACGTCAAACATTACTTATTGACACTATATTTTTTTATGTTTATATGTAGTTTATTTTTATCGGGTCGAAATACAATATTTAGTGTTGTGAAGCGTAAAACTTATTGTTCACACCCTAGTAGAAATTCTGTCTCATACACGGCTAATAACTATTTTCATTAAATTCAAACTCACAGTTAGTTGATTCTTAGACTAATACTTAAACAATTCTGAGGGCCAAATGTGAGCGGTATCTTTCTATGAAATAGCTATATCTATACTGACAGAATTTTTCATTAAATTTCACGTGGTTACACTTTCAAAGTGTACCTAAATGCGTACATCACATTTATCACTCGGTGTTCCTTGAATAATTGAATGATAATTGGATAAATTATACTTTGAAATATCATCAAAAAACACTGTATTTTAATTTTAACACGTTTTCTAGTATTTGTTATTTAGTTTTGTAGCAATTTGTACGTTCTGAATTTTTCACGTTGTGTTTATAAACTTTTACATTTAATGTAGTCATATTTCCTGGGTTGAAAAGTAATAAATAGAATCAGTTTAATTTTACGAAGTACCACATGTAAAAAATACGTAGTATCGGGTAAAATTAAATGTAAACTACAACTAAAATAACAATCCTTTCAATTTAACTAAGTTACCACGTGATTTTGAGGACTTGTTCCTCGCGAATTGACCAGGAAAGCGGGGCGGGCGAGGAGGAGGGTAAAAATAGATCAACAGTTAACTTGAGAAAAAGAAAATTAAGAAAGACTTTTAATCAATAAAAAAGTTCTATTTTATCGGAAAATTAAATGAATTAAAATGGCTGATATAAAAATTAGTTATTTGTGATTAATAATATATGTATTTTACTTTGTCAAAAATTCACGATACGACACGGTAATGCCCGGATTATCGTATCGTATCGTATCGCGGCAACACTACCTAAAAGCCGCCCTAACTTGATAAAAATCTCTCAAATGGCCATAATCACTAGATTATGCTGTATTTGACGTCATATATTGTTTCGAAACCTTAAATTCATTTTCTGAATTTACCTGACTTACGGTTGGGTTTTCCGACACCAAGTAGTAGAAAACCCGTATAATTTTCAATCATTCAATGAAACGAAATGTGGTTTTCGTCATTCACAGTCAGGATGAAAATCATTATATAAGTTATTATGTATTAAAAAATATAATTCTCCTAAAATTGAATCATATCAGGTGAGCAAGATCGACTACAAACATCCGTGCTGAATTTACTTTTCGCCTTTTTTTAGCTCCGTAAACAAATATTCTACTTCGATCTTATACTTGTTTTCTATTGTTTTGGAAGTTCAACGTACATTTAGATTTTCTATTACAATGACTATTATTTAGAATACTAATGAATAATACTATGATTTTCGATACGTGCACATTTTTAGCATGTTAAAAAAAAAACCGATATGAACTTTATAGAAAACATGATTTTAAATAATAATAAAAAATTTTCCTCATGACGGACGGATAGTTTTCATGCTGTTGCAGCAATCTGTTATTTACGAATGTCGACTGTTTGGTAAAAACCGGAAATGGTAGTCACATCAGTCTGCTTAATAGCCGTATTGTATAATTATGAACAATGGAATGATACTTGCAGAGTACAGAGCATACAAGTTGAAATGCACAAAGTCTTGACTGTGAGAATAATGGTCTAATCCAAATATACGAACACGATACGTATGTTATAACTATAGTTTATTTCTATACAAACATGAAACACATTATATCCGTTATTCTTGCTGCAGTTACAATGATGAATGTGGTAGTTTTGACGTCGTTCATTACAATAATCACGTTGAGTTGTCGGCTATTTTATTACATTTTACAATAGTTTCGTATAACCACTTACAGTTTAGTTGACGGATAATTATTGTGCTCAACTTTGAGGAAACATAATTAAAAATTTTCTCGCCAATGCCACCAATCGGGGATACCTAGACGAAGGCATATTGTCAGGTTGGATATACCATATATATAAAGTAAAGAAAAATGTAATATTTAACATTCAAAAAAAACTCTATGTGCCAAAAATTAAAGTTTTCAATACTCCGATGGGTTATGTGCAATTATTAATTAGTGTAATTGTTTTTTTTTTTTTTTTTAAATGAATGTCACATTGCTTAAGACGTTACTACAGGAAAATCATGATAATAAACTTTTAATATAATTTATGAAAATCTAATCTATGAAAAAAATACATCTTTTCGTCAATTCAGTTTTATCAAAGCTAGCTTAGTTCATTTATAATTAATTATTAAAGCTACTATTTTTTTAAAGGTTAAACCCAGGCGTATAGGAAGATTTCGATTTTTATCGGCTTGAACTTAAAATTTTATATTGAACTAAAAATGACACAATGCCCAAAAACTAACGGTATAAAGAAGAAAAGTAGGAGAATTTTTCGATGTGATATAATTCTCCGAGCGAGAATATTATTTTCATATAATATAAAAATAAATTTTTGTCTTTGTTTAAATACTTAAGTGGAACTAAGAAACAATATTTTTTCTTTTTTTCTATCTTTTTCGCACTCCTGTTTTTAATTGCCATCTGCTCGAGATAAAATAACAGCCTGCAGACTTGCTGTGATTTTACCTTGGATAAGTTATTCGTTTAGCCACTACCCCGTGTAGGAGAACACAACACGGCCAGGCATCGGCCGATGCTCGGCGACTTTCCGCCAACAATCAGCAAACATTAATGGGCCATTAATGCGCCAAGCCTGGAGCGTTACAGTAATTTAATATCGGCTTCTATGAATTGCCCATTAATGTTTCCCAACATTTGCCCGGTGAATGACCCAATAACTGGCCAAACAGGTGCCAATGTGTATACCAGTGATTGGCCAATTCAATTTTTCAAATATTGGCCCAATAATGTTTCCCAAGGTTGAGCTAATAAACGGCCATTGATGGCCCGTTAGTCCCCCAAGGATAAACCAAGTATGGCCCAATGCTTCCTACCATTTATTTAAATCAAAAAAATTTTGTTTTTATTATTATCTATCGGAGTGGCCTGTTTTTTAAAAAAAATCTATCAACACTTGCTCGGAGATATACAAGTATAATTATAATTAAACAAGAATGATTCCTGATTCTACCGGGACTTGAACTCGGGTCTTCTGCGTGACATCTTGAAGCCTGACCATTCGGCCATGCCAGCTGTAACGAAATTGATGGAAAAAATTTTCGTCATCAACCAAAACCGCCCGAGAGTCAGCCAAAGCTGGGCAAGTGATGACAACCATGCGTTGGCAGTTGAAGAATTCAAAGGCTTGGCCGATTATCGGCAACCAAGCGACGGCCATTGAAAGTCTGCCAAGACTTGGCTGATGATTGGCAATCAAGCAATGGCCATTGATATATCAGCCAAAAATTTGTCAATAATAGCCAGGCTGGGCCGATGCATCGTTGCCAATCATGGGCCATCTAAAAGTCAGTCAAGGCTTGGCCATGAATCGGCCTTACAAGAATGGGCCAAACGTCTCCCAAGAAGGAACCATGAATGGCTCTTGCCTGGCGACTAATATTGGGTGCCATTAATCAGCCAACGTATGGCCGTGTTGTAAGTCTTGGCAATTCCTACACGGGGCATTATGAGGCTGTTAACGAACTCGTTACATAATATGATTGAAACAAAATGGTTCATTTTATATTTATATATAATGTATATTGTATCATATAAATATAACAATTTCTTTATTAATTATTCATCATTCATATTTATTTTTTAATTTAAGATAACGAGTTTAATATATATATATTAAGAAAAAAAATTATATGTATATATAATTTCCGACAAATCGTGCTACACTAGGTAGACTTGGTTTTATTCGGTTAATCTATCTGGTGTATCCTATTCACTATCTAGCAAAATGAAGGGGACACAATAGGGGAAATATCGGGAACAAGTTCGGATATTTTTTGGGAACGAATTTGGATGAACATGCACAGTCTCCAAATTTATTCCGGGTAGCTCACGTTGAGCGGGAACGAGTTCGGCATTTGCCTTCTCACATAATTGAATAATCTTATTTTAGAGTGGGCAATTTCAAAACTACATGAATAAAATGTCTGCGATTTATTTTTTCTCTGTAATATACCGTTAAAACAGCAGAAAATTTTCCACTAACAAAACTCAATAGGAGGGAGATTTCAATTTTCCATTCAATTGTTCAAAGCTTAACTCATTTATTAAGTTCATTGGCGTTAAAAAATATTTTTTTAATGGAATTTCATAAATTTTTTTTATACACAAAACATGAAAAAATATCAAATAAAGTTACCAGAAAATGTGGGTTTTCTAATCATATTCAATTTATGTAATAAATCTCATAAAAAATAAAAAGGCGGTGACGAATAGGCGAGTGGACGAGAGGTGTGGATTTTCAAGTAGTATTATCCTAAGTGATTTAACTACGTCTTATTGTGTTTGAATCCTGTATCCTATTGTTGAAACACTCTCGCCACAAAGGGTAAGTGGTTTTAGCGGAAGCCACATTGAGTTGAATTGTATAAACTAGTGGGGGACGAGCAAAAGAATTATTGTTGAGAAGAAGTTTGCAGTAGGTTTAAAATATCAATATTTTCATAATTTTTTCAAATTAAGTGAAAAAAAATTAATATTGTGATACCAATTATCACAAGTATGTAAGTCATCGTACACTTACTAATGTATCAAAATTATAAACACAGTATTTTTTCAGTACGAAGGAATTACTTCAAAGTTTGCACTTTGTAGATTTCAATGGGAGTATGTGGTAGATTGCGGCTATTTATAGAGTATATATATCCCTCGGTATTGAGTGAATGAATCCTTTAGCTTAATGGCTAAGTAGAGGGTCGAGCATTACAAGGGGCTCTGCAATGAAATGGTTGTATTGACCTCGCTTTGTTAAACCCTATCGTAATAGGGTGATGATATTACAAATTAGCAAGATTTTCATTGTCTTGATTCCTACAGTCATTATTGAATAAATAAATTCTCTTATAGCGAATTCCCTGAATAAAATTTGCTAATGTTAAAAATTTACTCTCAATGTTTTCAAAAGGGAAAAATATCTGAATCTTTGGTCTCAAATTGGTTTAAACAAAAAAAATATTGTCATTTTTCGATCGTCTCTGATTTGGTTAAGTTAAGCTATAGGTTCCGGCATGTCATGCAGGAGATGTTTATTCATGTTGTATTCAGATGTATAACGAATGTTAACCAGTTAATTTCTCCGGCCGAATTATTTCTTTGGAAACTAGCTGGTTAGCAACATCCATTCCTTAGCCATTTGCCTTTAGTTTTTATTTATTCAAATGGAAAAATTAGCTGGATAGTATCTATTCTTCAGCCGTTTTTCTTGAAAATTCATTCATTTAAATACATAAATTACCGAGGGCAAATGTCTGTTAGATGCTGCTAACTAGCTAATTTTTCAAACTGAATCATTTCTTTGGAAATTAGCTGATTAGCAACATCCATTTATCAGCCATTTTCCCTCACCCAGCTAACCAGCTTCTCGTAGTTTTCTAAGTTTTCAAAAAAAAAAAAAAAAAATTCAAATGTTTTTTATCGAGGACTATAGTATTCGCAAAAACGCAACTTTTGAGTCCTTAACAATTTTTTTAAGACAATTATTTTAGGAGTTACAACTCTTTTTTTTTTCTTTCGATGATTTCAATACTGCAGCTGAGCCTAATTGCTCTTAGCCTTTGCTTAACAGTTGCTCCTCTGATTTCTAAGTCCTGTAACAACATATTCGGTGAGCAGATTTCAGCGTTCCGGCGTGTATGCGCAAGTATATATTTACGTGTACTCATAATATATGTGCCAACATATACAAGCGTCGCTCACTGTATTTATAGGTACTGTTCAACCACTGGAATATGATAAAACTGGAAGATGAACTCTAGCGTCAAAAGTGTCGCTGAGAGAGGAACGAATCAAGAGTATATCTGTCTTTGTCGGTACATTCCGTCAACTACAGTTAAGTTGACACTACTGAAATATAGTGTAGTACATAGTGTAGTACTTCTTTGTATTGACGTTGACTGTACAAGATTTGTTGTGCGCATGCGTTAGTAAGATGGAAATACACCGGTATATAGCTATCTCTGGCAATACGTCCGTGCATTGGCTAAGCATAAGAGTTCACCTTCCAGTTTTATTATTATTATATTTAAGGCTTCATTTAACTGTATCATGGAGGTCTACAAAGAGTGTAAACTGTCCGATTTTACTGAAGCTCACGGAATGGAGCAAGTCAGTACCTTTTTTTGTCGGTGATGTCAAAAAGGTACTGACTTGCTCCATTTCGTAAGCCTCACTACAGCCTATGCTTTTATACAGGAGTTTACACTCCTTGTAGACCTCCATGAACTGTATTTGTATCACACCACTTATCCAAATTGACAACGATAATTTCACAAGGATTGTAAGTCTTTTTGTTTGATACAGGGCTATGAAAGGATGTAGGATGATGGATTGTGAATAAAATAATAGAAATAACACTATAAATAATCCAAACGCTATGGCTTAAATTCTAATAATATATTCACTTTATTATTTCACTAAAATATAATGTTTTATTTATTGTATATTGAATTGACTCTAAAATTATTGTCAAAGACAGACACTACTATTTTTTATTGTTTAAGCGTAAAGCAATCCTGTTGGACGCGAATCAATATTAATCAATATAGCATAAACGAGAGTTGGAGAGCAACTAATTTTTCAGTTTTTTTTAAATTGTCAAGTCCAAGAAAATGAGTGTGTATTTAGTTTATAACATTAGTTTTAATTGGACAGAGTTGGTGGAAGTTTTGAGAAAAATTTGGGACTTCTGTAAGCCATAAAAGAGTGTTAGATTACATAGTAATAAAAGTTATAAATTCTACGATTGCGAGAGAAATAGTACTCCATGCATTCATTTATTTTAGTTTAATTTATAGTTTTGTTTGCCGCGTAGAACATCTATGCATCTGTTGACCATGTGTGGAAATATTTAATATTACTTGGAAAAAGCTATAAAAAAAGTACATAAGTTAGAGAATTGAAGTTTTTTTCAGTCCGTCGTTTTGTGAAGCCATTGTTCAAAAAATTCATTTACCACTTTACGGTCAGTTTTTGAAATTTAATAGCTAACGTTTTCCGGCTTCCTTTATTTTTGTTCGCATTACAAAGTTTTTTTTATTTAATTATTAATCTATTTACTATCTGTTCATTCATTTATTTATCCGTCTTCAATATATGGTTTTTTTTCACAAATATTCCAGCTCTTACATCATTGATTCGAATTTTATCAGTTGTACGATAATTATATGTTATACATATTCATTTTTTTTAAATTAAAGGTCTCTCTGACAATGGCTTTCTTACAAAAAGCGTCTGACTTTATCAGGAAACACATTATCTTTTTTGGCCCAAAAAAGTATTGACTGAAACAATTATTAGTTGATAATAAAATTTAGCTGTGTCGCGCTAGTCCTGTGCACTTATACAGTATGTGCAGGCTCGAGGTGTCTATTGTTGTTTCGGGCAAGTAGATGCGAAGCTTCCTGGCACTCATTTACCAAAGCTGAAGTGAGCTCTGACTATCTGAACGGATGCAAATTTTTCTACTGTTGTAGCTTTTTTTAAGGTTTTTTCGCACACTTACAAAGATGTCCAATACTTCCAAGTCGGTTTAAACAGTCGTTTAGGCAACACCGACTACCAGATACCATAACAGAGAAGATAAACTCGCTCGTGGGCAGCCTTGATCGACGATAACACTTATTTTTATTTAAAAAATAAGTGTTGACTAAAGAAATGAAAACAAGCACCAGTCCATGAAAAAAAAGAAACCAAGTCGTAGCTACTCGAGCACTTTACTTGATGTAAGCGAGAATAAAAAACAATAAAAATTGTAGAGTAAACCAGAGAAAAATTGTCGTGCCGCACAACAAAGTGGATGCGAAGTTGAAACTCAACAATACTTATTGGTCAGATTTATAAATTTAGTTTTGACGGTACAACAGTTTTTGTTTATCAGTTAAGTAAAGATATTATTATAAATAGTATACGATGGCTTAGATTTTTCATTTCATGTATAATTTTTTATTTTAAAGATTCATTTAAATTAAAAACACGGTTGAAATTTTGAATTGTTCTACAAGAGCAAGAAAAAATTGTGTGAAATAAAGAGAGAGAAAGAGAGAAAGAGAGAGAAAGTGAAAAAGAATACTGTCATCATCACACCCTAGTTTGAGTTGTCGCAGTTGTAATGAATTTATTATTGCAGCAAATAAATCCTTACCCCGTAACGACCCTAATAGAGTAACCATGGCTTGACAAACAAGATCATCCCTCCCCGTTGTACATTATGTAAATATCTGAATTCAACAAACGAAACATAATTTTATCCCCCTTCTTCTTCGGGAGGCAATTCACATACTAGAAATATACATATTTGAAGGGTGCGAAAAAAAAATTCTGTTTCTATGTCTAAGTAATTATTTTTTCTTTGTCAAAATAAAATGGCATCGGGATGACTTGTTGACACTTTATTCAATTAAAACAAACTTGCTGAAGTGTATAGGTAAAAATATTTTTCTTTACATTATATCAAAGGAATTTTGAGCTAAATCAACGTTTCAAATAATCTCCATAGTCACTTCAAATTATTTCAAGATCAGATTCAAAGTCAGATTAATTATTCAGTGCTATACCGTTTACAGAAAATATACGGGAAGTACGAGAAATCGATATACGGGTCGGTATACTGTAACTAAGAGATAGTTATGCACCCACAACCCAAGTGGAAATCTGGTCAGGCTAGCGTGATTTGACTTCAGACTTGATCAAAACTTGATCAATGTTGCCTTAACACGGACAGCCTGATCAAAATTTGATCAAAATTTGATCGAGATACTTGGCTAAGGATAACTTGATCAGGACAACCTTAACGCATCCTTAATAAGGCCAGCCTGATCCAAACTTGATCAGGACAACCTTAACTCATCCTTAATAAGGCCAGCCTGTTCCAAAATTGATCAAGGTAACCTTATCTCATCCTGAATAAGGCCAGCCTGATCCAAACTTGATCAAGATTTGATCAAGTATTATACATTTCATTACTTGTATTTTTTTTTAAGATTATCGTGATCAAGTTTGGATCAGGACAGCCTGATCTGAACTTGATCTAGAAATATATATACTTCTTGAAACTCCAGTATGTATCGTCTCTCTCCGTGGCCGCGCGGGCTAAAGCGTTCCCCTTACTACGTACAATCTAAACTTCGTCGGTTCGAATCCCGTTAGGTGCGAAAAATAA
>JAPYYR010002815.1:0-13257 GCA_030523065.1 Aphidius colemani | reverse complement strand
TGTTGTTGTTGTTGTTGTTGTAACTGGGGATGCATAGGTGGTGGTCCAGGATATGGTGGATAACCTGGTGGATATTGTCCATACAGATGTGCATATTGTGATGAATAATTCATTGGTAATTGTTGGCTTGGACCACGATGAATCATTGATGGCGGTGGTCCACGGTGTCCAGGTACAAAATAATTTCCTGGTATTAATGTATTCATACCTGGTGGTAATGATGGATGCATTTGATGTTGTGGTAATGGTGGTAGTGGCATTCTTTGTACTTGTTGTGCTAATTGTTGTACTGGTGCTGGTAATTGTTCAAGCATAACTGGTGGTATTATACTATGTGATGAGGGTGATAATTGTTGTTGATGATGACGTGGTGATACACGTGGTATTTGTGAATTCGTTGTATCGTTTATCACCTCCCTTGATGATGAATTACTATTATTATTATGATGTAAATGTGGTGAATTCGATGGTAATATATTTGGTGAACCTTCACTAATATGTGGTGAATTTGATAATGGTTGTGATAATGGTGAACTATGCTGATGATTTTTATGCATATTTAATTCAATTAATGATGAAAATATTTTATTTGAACAATTTGGTATATTACATAGATAATGTCCTGATTTTGATTTATGCTCATCTAGTTCTGTTATGTCAATAAATTTTTCATTACAAACACGACATGTGTTTACGGTTTCAGCAAGTTTTTCTAATGATACATATTCTGTTTCAACTGGTAAACAATTATTATCACTATCATTTTGATTTTTCTTTTCTTGATGAAGTAAAAAGTTTTTTAATAAATTACTAGTATCTTCATGACTACTATCGACGATTGTATCATTTAATTTATCATCATTATCTAAATTTTTTTGATTAATTAATGTATTTTTATTTGTTAATTCTTCAGTTAAACGATCCCAATTAAATGAAGAATCACGTTGACTTAATTCTTTATTTTTATTTTTATCATTTAAATGATTATTACCTGATGAATTTATATTATTTTTTTGGTTTTTTGTTAATGGTAAAATTGATAATTCAGTAGAATTTATTAATGAATCAACTGATGATATTTTACTTTGTGTTATTGTGTTGTTTTCATCATCATTGCCATCATTACGTGGTGTTATTATTGTATCATTTAATATTGTTATTCTTGAACTTCTCTGTTGTCCTAATTTTTTTAAATTTTCTATTGTTTCACGACATGTTGCCTCAAGATTGTCTGTTTCTTCTTTTTCTTTTTCTTCTTCTTCTTCTTCTACTTGTTTTTCTTTCTCTTCTGGATTATCAATTATATCATCATGACTTTTGTCGTCATCATGATTATCATATGTATCTGAATTTTGTGTATCATCAACATTTTGTTCATCTTTTTCAGAATGATTTGCCATATCGCTACCTACACCTGAATCACCTTCATTTGTATCAAAATTTGTTTTATCAATTTCATCAATTGTATTGTTATCATCATCCTCGTATATAATATTATCAATTTTTTTTTCCGAGGATTCACTTATATTAACCATCACATTTTCATTTTCTTCATTTGTTTTTTCAATTTCATTGTTATTGTCATTATTTTCATTGATAATTTTATTTTCTTCTGCCACTGTTAAAATTTTATCAACAATTGTATCTATTTGTTTTTGATTATAGTCGTTTACTGTTTTTTTTTCTTCTAATTCTTCTTTTACTTCTGTTTTTGGTTGTTCAGTTAATTTTACTTTGTCTGCTTGTTTCTCAATATTTTCAGCTTCTTCTTCTTCTTCTTGATTTATTTCTTCTTTGTTTACAATTAAATGATCACCACTTGAATCGAAATTACAATTAATAACAGCAAAATTACTGTGATTTTGTTTTTTTAATGTCAACTTTAATCCACCTTTTTTTATTAATTTTTTACTTTTTCTTTTATCTTTATCTTTTTTACGTTTTTCTTGTTGTGAATTACACCTTTTTAATATAATACGTGGTTGACCAAGATGAATTGTAATATGTGAACGTAATTCTTTTTTAGATAAAAATTTTTGACTACAAATTTCACACTGTGGTAATTCTTCTGGTACGTTTTCCAATGATTTAACAATATCCAATTGATTTTCTGTAACAATAAATTCAACAATAATCAAATTATTAATTCAAACAATTATTTATTCTTATGTAATTATTGAAATATAAATTAATATGTTCAATTAGCTTTTTACAAGTACCACGTGGTTTAATCTCATGTTTATTCTAAAGGCTTGTAAACTTATCTACAAAGAGATTTTTTTTATTATTATTTTTATTATCAGACACTTGGGTAAATATTAAATATGCCAAAATTTATTTTCATCTTAACCTCAATTTATATATTTCTCATTTTAAGTGAATAAATTTACATTGATAAATTAAATTTTTAATTATTCATCACTGACCATTGATGCCTCGAAGTAAAAAAAAATAGATAAATAATAAAATAGTAAAATAGTTTTTCCTTTTTCTTTTTATTCACTAAAAAATAGTCATTTATTGAAATTAGTTATTTTTTGTTTTTAAATTTTCACAGTTTTATTTATTAATTAATTAGTTTATGGGATTAATGATATCAATGGGAAATTATTCCACTGACACTTGGACATCCAATCAATAGACAAAAAAAAACAAAATTTCATTTTGTTAATAATATACAACGTGAATTATTATTTCATAATATTTTTCACTTTGTTCAAGTGGTTTTTCTCATTGTTATTAATGTTATCGCACTGTAAACATATATAACTGCAGCAGGTGGTATTTTTTTAACAACAGAGTTTTCTATTTTGTTATTTAATGCTTGACATTTTCTTTATGTATATGTTGTTTATGATAAATTGGCGGTAGCAAACAATTTAGTATGTGTATGTGGGCTGACACACAAATTTTTTATTTTTTTTTTCTCATTTAGTTATACGAGGTTAGGTTGTGACAATGTTATTGATACGTGTTTATTGAATTGTTATTAATTGTGTCAATATATCAACATAGTAATTATAACAATAATTGAGATGTCAAATGATATGTGAGTTAAATAAATAATTTAATTACTTATTTTTTTTATATAATTTTTTGTAAAAAAAAGTACTCAATTATCATGACAATGATTGTCATGTTTTCATTATTACTAATTGAAATAACAATTAAAATTTAATTAGATATATTTAAATATATTTAAATGACATACCAATAATTTTTAATGTAGTTTTTTGAGCTTCTTCATTGATAGTTTCTGGAAAATTAAAACCCTCGAAATCGTGTTCCAATGGACTGTTCATTTCCAATCTTTAAAAAAATATAAAGAATTAGTTTATTAAATTTAAAATATTAATATTCATCAAGTGTACCAGTTATAATCAGACAAACAAATCCCGAATATTAATAAAGTTTTTTTTTTGTTAATCAACTTATCAATACTCACTTTCATTGTAAATTTTTATTTTTCAATATTTTTTTTCTTTTATTTATTTTAAATTATTATTATTTTTTAAAAGCCAATTTTTTTTGCTAATTACATATGTTAATATATCAATCTCTCACTCAATCTCTCTTTTAAATTCCAATTGGCACCCAAAAAAATAAAATTTATAAATTGTTCATTTAATTAAATAGAAATAAATTATAAAAAAAATTTAACAGCATATCAATTTACTCCAAAGTAAATAACATTAGAAAAAAAAAGTTAAATTAATATTAATATATCTGATAAAGCCAATCACATGTTTGCACTGTCAAAAAAAAAAAATTAAATAACAAAAATGAATAATCCATCACCAAATAAAGAGAATCAATTTAAAGTCACTGTCACATTAAAAAAAAAAAAACATTCCCATTTATTAGCTTATTTTTTAAATGTTTATTAAAACAATTTAAAAATAAATTATAAACTTCTTTCATAAACAATAAACTATCGTTGTTATAATTTTGTTTTTTTAAACTTATTTTATTCCGTACCAATTTTTATTTTGCAATTGTTGAGTTATGACCCTGTCAGTTATCGAACATGGCCGTCTGACAGATGAAGTTTCGCGCGTTGTTTTCATATGTAAATTAAATAATTAAATATATACATAAACACATGTATTATTCTCTAATAAAAATACAAATAATTCCAAAAAACGACTCCCGAAAAAAAAAATAACATTAAGCCAGCAAAACAAGATAATAAAATTCGAATTATTTTCAAGAAATTAAAAAAAATTTTTTTTTAGTTAAATTAATTTATTTGTTAAAATTTCAACGGGGTTTTTGAATCTATGATTAAACTGGCTTGATATTTTCCTCTCTCTAAAAGACGCTGTTTAGTTTGTATAGCCAGGTATGTTATTGTACATAGCTATAGGACAACAGATGAGGGGAACCAAGTGAGTTTGACTTCAGGCATTCCCACTCTTCTGTACTTCCCCCTGCTATACTAAATTTCGAAAATAAAAAAAAAAGCTATAAGAAAAGAGCTATCGTAATCTTCCTACACATACTTTTATATATATCTCTATATACTATGTACTGTGAACAGCTGGTTCTCTCCTCATAGCTATATGGCTCGAAGCTAACTTTTTCTCTTTTCTATGTGTTGTTCTTATCTATATACCGCTGCAAATTTTAACGCAATAGCAGTATAGCACAGTGTTATTATTATTCTCATCATATAGCTATAGCACGTGCATATAACGTACATAAATTGAACTTATACATTAGTGGCAGAAACATAAAACCCTTCAAACACACACTCGTGACATCAACAAAATGGCAATGTTGGGAAAATTCATGAAAAGTGGGAGGTATAGACAAAGATGTCATGACACAAATTAAATAGCCATAGCCAGATTATAATTCAACACAGTGGGGAACCAATGATAATGCCTTGAACATTTTTTTTTTTTGAACGCATGCGCTTCTTCGATTGACCTTCTTTAAAATCCCACCAGTTATATCAATATAACACTTTTATTTTTTCAACTTAACAATGATTTATATTATTATTATTTTTAAAGTTCAAAATAATAGAAGGTAGAATCAATTGATATTTCTGCCAACTGGCACTCAGTTTTTTTTTTGTTGTGTTGTAACTATTATATCATTGAATCAGAAACTTGATGAGTCATATACTGCATTTTCCACGACTCAACATTCCTGGTTTTATTGCATTTACATTTAAAGATAATAAAATCTTTGTTTTTTCATTATAATAACGGATGTCATGTGAATTTACATATTTTTAATTTTTTATTTAATGAGTTATGAGTCATAACTTATGACCTTACCCTGATTTAAGTTTCAACTTTTATATTTGGCTTGTAGCTATGACTCACTAGCTCACAACTTGTGTTTGGTTGGAAAATTTCTAATACGGTCGGAAAATGTAAAATAAACATTCCTAAATTTATAGAAATATGTATAGTGTTCTCTTTTACTTTATTTTATGTCGGAAAATTATTATTATACAGCTGAATTTTATAGTTGTAAGCTTGACGCGTAAACTAGCGAAATAACTCGAGTTCTACCGAAGTTTAAATTCAGCACTTTTGCAGAGGACCTATTGATCCAACCCTGGGCTTTCGGCAGGCTTCTAACTATTGTAAAAATATATGAGTTGAAAAAAAATAGAAGGGAAAATTTATGGCAGGATTTTCGCGAACAATAGTAAAGTAGGGGAAGTAGAAACTTCTGGGGGAGGAGATTAAGGATTTTTTTTTGTGCTGCAGGATATTAATCAAAGTTTCTCTGCTACGGCTCAGCTTTCTCTTCTGTTCTTAATAACTTAAGAAATAAACGATTTCATTCTGTTTTCACTATTTAAACCGGTCATTTTATTTAAGCTCGATAAGGCTTTATAGAAATTGAAAGAAACTCTTAATTAACCTCCATAAAAGGTTTCACAAACGTGATGAGGGAGTTGTTCAGAATTCTAAACTTTCAAAACAGTATTAATATGACAATTAAAGAAGTGGGAGATTAACCAATGAAATGACTGCGGTGTTGCAGTTGTTCGCAAGCTGGGTTCGACTCCCGGAAATACAACTGTATATAATGCACATACGTACATATTTCAGTACCTATCTTTCTTCCCCCAATTTTATGAAACAAAGTGAGAGAGAGAAACTTTGTAGGGTGTGGTGGAACAAGAGCTTTCGTCGCAGTTGTTAAATATTTTGTAGTGCTATTTCTAGTTATTCCGCCTGCAGATATCACCCTACCTTCTATTATATTCTCCCCTTTTTATGGCATTTTTCTCTTTTATATTATTTTTTTCCCCTGATGATTTCCATTGGTCCCACTTCAAATGTACATATATATACTATATGCTTATGAGTTAAAGCTTCCTTTTTGTATACTTTTCATTCAGAATTTCTTTGTTAAAATGTTTCAACATTTATATGGATAAAAACCCAACTTCAATGGTTATCTTTCTTGTGTAGGCTGGTTTATAGTAATTTTTATTAATACTATTTATAAATTCATGAATAAAATTATATTATAAATTAATTTATTAATGTATGCAACTATTATTTTTTAAATGGGATTCTGAAAATTTACATAACTCATTATTCTCACCAAGTTAAATTGCTGCGAATTAATTTCTGTTGAATATAAAATCTCTGGGCTCTGGAGTATAATAATATACTCTCTCTATAATTTTTTTTTTTTGTTATAAATGATGACTTTACATTATAGAGTGTAATGTATGAAAAAACCCAAGCCAGCATAGCAACCGGTTTTATTTTTATCCTCTCAAAGAGATAAAAGAAACGTACAGCAAATTTATTTTCATTTTAAAGTATTATGTCATGCGCATACTAATATAAAACTTGGCAACAGTGCAAAACGATTAGGCCCAACCCTGAAATCTCTGAGTTACAATTTTTTTTTCTTTAACCAATGATTTATGATTATCTATCAAGTTTTATTCTTTTTATCGCTGAAGCTACGTCATTATTTTTAAATTTATCGAAACTGTCTTATCTATGGGTCATTAATTTTTTTTTATTGGTTTTCTATCTACAATTTTTGTTATCAATATAAATTCATATCTACCCATTGATTTAAAAAAAAAAAATATATAATCTTCCTTTCATTTATGTTCTTTAAAACAAAACTCAAGACATAACATCTTCGCTATGTTTTACATAACACGTCAGCTTGAAAAGGCTATATGCTTTTTTGCTTAGAGAATAGAAACATAATGATTGACCTGCGATAACGACTAAAAGTACAGTTGTTATCGATTAGAGTAAAGAAATAAAAAATTATTGCCATAAGACGAGTAATATTATGATAGTAATAAAACAGCATATTAATACTAATATTATTATTGAAATTAACGTATTTATTATTGCTACGTTATACGCAGTTTATAGCACTTAAAGTTATAATAATAAAAATTAAATTAGTGCCTTGTAAATTGGATATACAAAGTCTGAACCATTCTATATTTAAACTAATGGCATGTATAATGGATTTTTCGAACAGCCAAAGGCACAAGAATTTTCATTTACGTATATATCTCTCACAAATTCTTCCTTTCACTTCTTTATTTGTTCTTCCCCTCTTTAATCCTATTCCCTATCTTGATTTACAATGATTTTTATTTTTTTTTTCCTGTTTCCTTATTCTTTTTTCGTGTGATTTTATCGCTTGTCTTCTTTTAAAAAACCTTCTTCCACGAATGGTTCTAAATTGTTTTATGTATTAAATTGAACTAGCTATATAGCATAAGACTTCAGAGGCTTTAGTTGGTTGATTGGTTGGTTGTACCCGGGTATAATAATACCGGTTGACCCCACAAGACTTGGGTCGGTTGCTTAGTAACCAGTTTCATGGTAAGCACTTTGCTTTGTGCTGTAACATAATGTTAAACAGTTGTGGCCTGCGATGTTGCCAACTCAACCATGTCCATAACTTCAACTCATAAAAAATAATAATAATATAATCATATATCTTGTTGCTTATTTTTTTATATCATTAATTTTTATTATTATAATGACGTGTTCCATCCGGTTTTCCATTTCTACTTTACTATTGAATTAATTCAAACAACATTTTTTATCTTGTTTATAAATTATAATCTGTTTTTTTTTTTTTTTTTATTATACTCAGCAATTTTATTTCTGATTCTATAATTATGAGCTACTTGTTGATGATTTCATTCATTTTCTTTTTACATAAAATATACAGATTTTTTATTGTAATTTTTTAATGATTTATTTATTAACAATTTTTTGAGTAAAATATATTTATAAAGATTTTTTTAAACATTTAAATTAACTTATATTTTTTAATTTATTAATAAATAATATATATTATTCAGTCTTGTTATTATTAGTAGAATTATCATTATTATTTTCCAACTTGCTATCACAATTTTCTAAATTATTTACATGTTCATCGAAATTGATTATTTTTTTTGTCAAATCATTTATAATATTTTTATCATAAATTAATCCTTTCGATTGATAATTACGTATCTTCATTGTATTTTTTGTTAATAATATTAAATTATTAAAATCAACACCACATGATTGTTTATATTGCTGATCAGTATATTGATCTTGTGGTCGTTGATAGACTGGTATTGGAGTTGTTTCATGTTGGCTCAATTGATTGTTGTTGTTGTTGTTGCTGATTTGTCATAGCACAAATTGGCATTTGAATTTGCAATGGCGTTGTTAAGCCAGGAATCCACTGTTGTGGTGATGATCTGATAATTGGTGTAGCTAATAATGGAATTCCAGGATGCTAAAAAAATAGATATCATCAAAATAAAAAAGACAAAATCATAAATATTTAAAGTTTTAATATTCTATATTGTGTCAAGGCGTTTCTGACACACTAGACGTTATTAATTAATTTTGTTTAAGAGTCAGAAATAAAGCTAAAACAATATTGACCCGAGGTATAATCAAGTTTCAATCGATTATTCGTTACTTATTTATTAATGATGACAGAAATGTCTGATAAACTCTTATCAGACTAAAAAGTTTTCGAAAAAAAGAATACATGATTTAATGTGTTTAAGTTTTAAAAGAGGCCTCTTTTTTCAGTTCAATTTCCAACTTTTTCAATTTTTTTCTTTGCCAGTTGAAATATCTTTGGGCACGGTATTAAAGTGTTTAATAAATGACTTTTAATTGAAAAAAAAAAATAAAATGAAAATTATAATTTTTATTATACCTGAAAGACAGTAGTTACGTTTTGAATTGGAATTCTTTGGTAAATTTTATCAGCTAATGATGGAAAATACTGTAATGGTACAGATTCATAAAATTGCTCAGTATAAATACTTGTTTTTGGAAAAAATTCTGGTACTTCTGGACTAAGTATTGGCAATTTTATTTTATTATTATAACTATTATTAAAATTATTATTACTTGATTTATTATCTTTTCCTTTATACCGTTTCTTTGATATAATAACAGTATGATGAATATTACATACTTCTTCATATCTACATCTTGAACCTTTTTTTCTACAATTTTGTGGCACTTGATGTGATTTTTTACAACGAAAACAATTAACTAATCTCATTGTTTCTGTATTTGAAGATGTTTTTTTTTTTATAATCCACATTGAACGAATTGATTCTTGATTTATTTTTAATTGTAGCTTTTCTTCTAATTTATTTCTAATAACATATGGAAGTTGATGATATTTTTTGAATTCTTCATCTGTAGAATCATTGTCATTTATAACTAATGATAGATTCAAATTTTTAGATGTCAGTTTGTTAAATAATTCTTCAACTTCATGATATAGCCATGGCTCATTTGATGTTTTATCATTATTTTTAATAACTCTATAATTTTCATCTTGTGTATATTTTTTATAATTCCTTTCACGAGATAAATTATATTTATAATTACCATAAATTGATAATTTTGAATTCGGTATAATGTCACTAACATATTTTATTGATTTTTCATCATTATCATTAACATCATCAAAGTATTTATTTATTTTAAAACTCTATATCAAAAAAATATGGTTCATTCAATTAATTTAACCTGTTTTACTATTATTTTTTTTTATTTTTAAAATATTTTGAACATACCTGAATCCACAATATTTGATTCAACTTACAATAATTATTCTTACGATTATTCCACCACGTATTGTCAGCAAATAGTCTTATATTTTCATATGCACTTTTAAATTGTTCAACGTCATAAGACGGATTCATTGATACCATTATCTAATTCATCATTTAATGACAGATAAATTCCCTATATAATTCGTCAATCGTGTAATAAAAATTTGACATTTATTTATGTTTTTTTTTTTTTTATTCTAAAGAAAAGAAAAAAAAAAACAAACAAAACATTACAAATTTGATTTGCTGGTATATTCATTATTTAAATTAATTTAAATATATTTTTTTAAGTTTTAAACATGCATAAATATTTTTCGAGACCTCGTATTTTATATTTTTTTTTATTTTTCTATTTACAGGAAATAAAAAAAACTATTAAAAAAAATTTATGGATGATTAAAATTTTTATAAACTGAGAAACTGATTATGAATATATTTTTTTATTTTTTTTAAAAATACTATCAGTAACAAGTTCATAAAAAAGTAATAAATTTTTTTTCAAATAAAAATATTTTATTATATCTAAAAGATAAATAACTTTTTTTTTTTTTTAAAATATATATTTATAAAATGAAATTTCAAAATAATATCATTGATATAAAATTCCTTATCACAATTTTATTTCTGATAAATTTATCAGAAACAACTAATGACTGTTCATGCAATAAAAATCGTGATGGAAAAATAAAGAATAATGAATTTTGTACGATAGCCAAGGCTAATGAAAATAAAAATATTCAAGGTTGTTCTGGTGATTTAAAACGTATTAAAAATAATGACAATATTGATACATGTGATGATGAAACATGCTCCAATTTAGAGAATGAAAAAATAGATACAGTTAAAATTCCAGAAGGAATTTATTCAATAGGAACTGATAAGCCAATATTTATTGGTGACGGTGAAGGACCAAAAAGAAGTGTAAAATTAAATTCTTTTTATATTGATAAGTATGAAGTTAGTAATGAAATGTTTAAAAATTTTATTGATAAAACTGGCTATGAAACAGAGGCTGAAAAATTTGGTAATTCTTTTGTATTTGATGGATTAATAAGCGATGAAACAAAATCAAAAATTGATCAAGCTGTTGCACAAGCACCATGGTGGTTACCAGTTGATGGTGCTGATTGGCGACATCCCGAGGGTATTGATTCCAACATTGAAGGTTAATTTAAAATATAAATATAAAATTAATAAATTTACTTATCAATTCAGAAATATATATGTTTATAAATTCTTTTTCTAATCTTTTTTCTGATAGAAAGAATGAATCATCCAGTTGTTCATGTATCATGGAATGATGCAAGTGCATATTGTAATTGGCTAAATATGAGATTACCAACGGAAGCTGAATGGGAAGCAACATGCAGAGGTGGCTTATCAGATAAATTATTTCCTTGGGGTGACAAAGTATTGACACCAGAAAAAAAACATAATGCAAATATATGGCATGGTAAATTTCCAACAAATAATACAGCTAGAGATGGATACAAGGGTACATCACCAGTTGATAAATTTTTACCAAATAATTATGGAGTTTATAATATTATTGGTAATGTTTGGGAGTGGACATCTGATTGGTGGGAAACAAAACATACTGATGAATTTAAAATAAATCCAGTGAGTTTAATTTATTAAAAAATATAAAATTTATATTTTATTATTTATAGAATATTTTTTTTCGATATTTTATATATTTCTTTTGTTTTAGATTGTTATAATTGGTTCTATTTTTTATTTTTTAAATCTTCTGTTTTTTTTCCTCATTTATTTATTGTATTTTATGTGTAATAAATTTTTTTTTTATTGTTCAGGTTGGGCCTTCTTCGGGATCTGATAAGGTTAAAAAGGGTGGCTCTTATCTTTGTCATAAAAGTTATTGCTACAGATATAGATGTGCAGCCAGAAGTCAAAATACACCTGACACTTCATCTGGAAATGTTGGATTTAGATGTGCAAAAGACACTGTTTAATTACATAATTATTTACAATTTTTTGAATACTAAATATTGAGATTCAAATGATAAATAAATGTTTGTTATTTAACAATCAAATACCTATTGTTAATAATTGAATTTTTTTTTTATTTCTAGATTAATCTGTCAATAATTAATTTAAATATTTACAATTAATATTTATATAATAATTCGAAAAATGTTCGCTTTGTGCTGCTACCTGCTAGTGAACATATTGAAGCAGCAACAATATTCTACTATGATAATAAAAATCTCAACTGTTGATAAATCCTTATCTATTTTTCAAAGCAGATAAAAAATTAAAATATGAATTTAATAATGAAATTTTGTCAACAGGTTTGGGATAGTTAAAAAAAAATATTCTAATAGTATTTTAATTTATTCTTCATTTTTTTTTTTTTATGTAAGTATTTGAATTTGTATTTGATTTCTCTTGTAAAAATTTATTATATACATTTTTATTCAAATGGATGAGATTCATATTTCAAACGACAAAAAAAAAAAAAAATAAATAAACAATTTATTTTAGCTCTTAAACTACGTGGCATATTTTAAAAAGATTTGATGATCAATTCATTATTTTTGTTTTGGCTTTCTTATTTTTTCAATCAGTGTTGACCAGAACACTTGTGGTGGTTGTTAAACGAGTGAAGAACAATAAATAACTGTCGTGTGAAATAATTTTAATTAGTCGACATTATGGGTGGAAAAAATCAGAATGGATCAGAAGCCACGTAAGATCATTTGTCTAATTTATATTTTATTTTTAATTAGTAATAATAGTTTTTTTTTTCTTTTGTGTTTTGTAATTATCATTCGGTCTAAATTTATATCTTGTGTGTGTGTTTTTTTTTTGTTTTGTCATTAAAGCTATTTTTATTTCTTATCAGCCTTTTTTTTTCTATATTTTGTGGAGAAACTCAGGATGTCGTCGTCTCATAATTTCGATGAGATCAATTTTTAATTATTAATTCAATGTCAATTAAAATCATTTTGTTTTTTCTCATTTAATTGATTGATCAGTTAACGAGAAATTCAATTAAAAACATGAAAAGAATAATTTAGAATACCAGCATATATTTTTATGTTAATCGAGTCAATTTTTCTTCATTAGTTTCTGAATTAAAAAATAAAATTACATGGGGATTTAAATTACTGCGTTCAAATAAA
>JAPYYR010002814.1:0-12672 GCA_030523065.1 Aphidius colemani | reverse complement strand
TCTCTAAGACAGATCTACCACTAGCACTATCAGCTGGTTCTGTTGTGATAATATTAGATAGAGTTGAATTAGATGATAAGCTGTCCAAGCTACTACTATCTATGTAGATTGGATTAATGATTGACAAATCGTTAGCATCAGAAAGTCCTAAAGTATTAAGACATTTTTCTCTGTAAATTTTTAAAATTATTTTTATTTATTAAAACACTTTATTTGTTGATAGCAAATACTTTACTCAACCTACTTGTGTTTCATTAGACGTTTCTTAGCAGTGTTCATAAGTGGTTTGTTACATGATAAACATTGTGCACCAGTAATCCACCCATTTTCATCTCGAACTGGATGAAAATTCCCTTTTTCCCAAATAACATGAGTAGGTCTTCCACCACGATTCATTTTCTTTTTTATTATTTGAACTAGATCTTATCAATCTTAAATATAAAAATACAAAGATGTTAAGCATTGTCCAACACGAAAGTATGAATATAACATTGTATTATAAATTAAATATATTTAAGAGAGTATTATTTCAATTGCCTGGATTTGTTGATACTTATTTTTCTTGTACTGTTTTTTGTATAGTGTTGAATAATGTTATCTGCAGTAATTAATTTTTATATTTATCTTATATTATTTAATTATTATTGTTTTTATCAGCTGTTCAAGCATCATACTTTCACTAATAGATGGCGTTGTGAGCGCGGTGTAGGATACCTCGATGTATGAAACCGATGATGTAACTTACCTGGTATCTTACAAGTGTCAGATACCAAGGTATCTTACCTACCCAACACTGCCGTGTACATGGGACAATTATGCTGAGAATAGCTATCCAGTAGTTATCAAGAGATTATAAAGGACAATCCATGAATTTAGGATTAACTCGACCAGCGGGATTTTATGTAGAGTAGCAACTGCAATAGGATTATTGAAACATGAATTTATTACATTACCAAAACAAGAAGAAGAACGTAAATCTATTTCATAAAATGACATCACAATATAGCACTATGGCAGTATTCACAAAAAAGCAACAAGAAGTGCCTTCATAATTCTCTGTAGCGATGAAAATGAATGCCGTCGAATCGATGATGCGGTACAGCAGCAAATTAATAAAGTCGAAAATGGAGTGTTTTTTGTGTAACTGCAAGTTGGGCTTGCATGTGAGCCGAACTCTGCCGAATCCCTACCCTTGTCATTGCCTGAAATCACGACAGACTAAGACAGAGAGATAGTCTGCACCGCTTGGGGAAAGGTTCCACTTATGGGAAAGCATAGGCGATGCGCAATATAGAAGTATTAAATATATGCTATTCTCAGCATAATTATCTTATGTACACGGGATAACATGGAAACGCTCCAAAGCGATGTAGACGTTTGATGGGAACCATAGAAAAAGATACAAATAAAGCCATAAATTAATGTGAATTTTCACGAAAAAGTTATCCCAGTCGCCCGGGATATAGACCGGATAATTATGCAGAGAATAGCTATCCAGGTGCATTTTTGTCTTTGTCGGTACAGTCACGTCAACGACAGTTGAATCAAAACTACTAAAAATATAATGTGACTCTAATATCGTACAGCACTAGTTCTTATTGATGCTGACTGTAACAGATTTGATGTGCGCATGCGTGAATAAGAGGAAATTACAACGGTTTGTAGCTATTTCTGGCGACACATCCGTGCGTTTGTTAGGCGTAGCAGTCCAATTCACAGAACAGAATAAATTTTACACTTCAGGGCTTTTTTTCTGGTGGCAGCGCTTGAAAAACTTTTTGTCAAACTTCTAACTTGACTATAATTTATGACAAGAAAGCTGTGCTGTCATACGCCATGTATCATTAATTAAAAGCGCCTCTTTGATTGAGTTTATAAACTATTTTTACTCACGCCATTTTGCTTAATCGAGATTGTATATTTGGCGCCGGAAAGCAATATGTGAAAACAATATTTTAAAACACGATTTTATCGATAATAATTGAACACAACGAATAAATAATTATTATGAATATAATTGATAAGAAAAATCTCAAAAAATAATAATTCAGCAATTTCAGAATTTATTAACTTTTCATTAATTAGTTATTGATTAAATAAGGATGTGACGTCGAGTTAGCAAAAACTTAACCAAAAAACGAAGTTTTCATCAAAATCGATTGCAAGTAATTAGCTCGTTACATTTATCTAGTTTTCATAATTTATTAACGTTTTTATTTATTCATAAATTGTTTATAAAAGTTGTTATCTCAGTTTTTTAATTGCGCAGGTCTGTTTGGCGCATGCGCTAGATTGAATTAGAGCTGCAATTGAAAAGATTTTGATTGATAGTTTAAAAATGATATTGGTGCTGAATAATTATCATTTAACTAATTAGCGAATTATAAGGTGAAAAAATTGAAGTAGTTTCAGAATTATATAATTTTATGGCGTCAGGTTAACGAAAACTTAATTAAATTTTTATTTCAATCGGTTGCAAATAATTAGCACAGTTTTTATAATTTACTAACGTTTTTTTATAAATTAATCATAAAAAAACCATTTATATAGTAAAATACAATCAGAGTTGGATAATAAAAAGCTTCCAAAAAGTAAAAGACATTGTTTTCAAAATATTGCAATTAAAAATACATCAAAAATTATTTGGTAATGATGAATTTAAAGTTGCTAATTTGCTTAAAAATGGCAACAATCGAGAATCAATAAAATGAGAGACACATGTTATTAAAGTCGAAAACTCATGTGGATTTGATGCTGTTGTTCATTTAATACAGCTATCTGCACTCCATGATAGAAATTATTATTCATTTCTTTTATCCTCTGGAAGTTGATTAGTTCAATTTATTTTAGAACTGATGGAGAGAGGACCAATATTAACAATTTACAAAAAAAAACTTTAACTCTTGAGCCGAAAATTTAAATTTGTACCACCTGAAAACTTTAATAATGCTACATCACTTTCAGCACATTTATTGACTGCTTATAGTTCTGTTGTAGCTATCTGGAATTTTTAATTTCAAGTCAGAGCCAAGTGTTTATTAAAAAAAAAAATAATGCAGTATACCTGGATGTTTTGATGAATCAGAAGATGTATGTTAATTATAATAAATTAAAAAATGGATTTAAAGATTTTCAAAATCTTCAACATGCAGTGAAATAAAATTAAAGTATTTATAAATTGACAGAACGTTATAAATTTCCAGTAAAAAGTCAATTATCATAAACTAATCATTATTCTAGGTTTTTTTATAGATTATTTGGTATTATTGCTACAGATTTAACTGGGGACCGTTTTGTGACATACTATCAATCTCTCAATTTTACTAGACATAAGTGGTTGATCTATGATGATCTGGATCACATGAAAATAACGTCATTAAAGTTATTTTTTTTATCTATATTGAATGTTACTGCATCAAGCTGATCTGTTATCAAATAACTAAAGGAATTTGAAAAATATCCTTAAATTCCTAAACCTTTAATGGGGGTTTATAATTTGATTTGAATGTGTTTTTTTATTAATGAATAAATAAATTATTGAAAACCCTTTTTTATTTTTGTACTTATCAAAATATTAGTTAGCTGTCAACAAATAATAACAATTACCAACAAAGACGAAAAGGTATTTAGCATTTGAGGAAGTAAATATGAATACATTTTTTTCGACTACTTTAATAGATATCACCTAATAATTTGCTAATTATTATTTCAGAACTAATATCATTTGTAAACTACCAATCAAGAACTTTTTAATCACAGCTCGAATTCAATCTAGCGCATGCGCCAAACAGACCTGCCTAATAAAAAAATAAGATAACAACTTTTAAAATTAATTTATGAATAAATAAAAACGTTAATAAATGATAAAAACTAGATAAATGTAATGAGCTAATTATTTGCAATCGATTTTAATAAAAACTTCGTTTTTTGGTTAAGTTTTTGCTAACTTGACGTCACAACCTTATTTAATAAATAACTAATTAATGAAAAGTTGATCAATTCTAAATTACTTCAATTAATTTCACCTGATTATTTTTCTATCATCTAATTTATAGTAATTATCAATTATTACTATTATATCCAAGATAGAGTTTTGATAAAGTTTTCAAGCGCCACCATCGGAACAAAAGCTCTAAAGTGTAAAATTTATTTTTCCCTATGAATTGGACTGCAGTTTTCAGGGGGCTACATGTATTTTTCTCTGGCCTTATATTTTTGACTAGCGACGACTTGGAAACCTGCGCAGAAACCAATTTTCAGATTTTAGTCAAAGATGATCTTTTTCGAGAGTAACTTTTAAAAATATTTGCCTATATAAATTAATTTTTTTTCTTAAATTATATAATTAATCTTAGGGACAAATGTCTGAGGGGTGAGACGCTGACCACACCGATAATTTCACCGGGCAGATTATGTCGTAAAAAAATAAATTTATTATGAAAATTCGTGCCTCAGCCATTTGTCTTTATAAATTAGCAGTTTTATTAGATTTCAGTGGTATCAACAAATATGTCAGAAGTCATAAAGCAAGAAACACATTCAAATTTACGTGCCACAACTTGGCGGATTACAATGCTATGTTGCCAAGCGTATACCAAGATATCGCCTTAAGGTGCGAACTCTCGACACGCAAAGTTTTGCGTTTCATCATGGCTGTCTCAATTCTAAACATGGGGCCTCCGTGACTTAATCCACCCGCTCGACAATGTCTACCTTCAGATGAATTTTTTGTTATTCTTTAAATTACTGTATAAAAAAACTAAGTTCTAAACCTTTGAATTTTTTTTTTCTATGTGCTTTATTTTGATTTATTTTATTATTATTTAAGTTTTTTATAGTGATGTCATTATTTTTCTCGTGATATTGTCATTTTAGTAGTCAGTTTTTACATGAAAATCGTGCTCTCCATGAGAGCCCATGGTAAAAGTTGTCAACTTTGAAAATTAATATAAAATTAACGAGTTTAAAAAATTACATAAAATGTATCAGTATTCCAAGAACTTAATGTAAAAATTTCAAAGTATTCTCTTTTAGAGTGAATTGCTGAGGACATCCCTGAAATGAACTTAATACTCGTTTCACGCAATCCATTGAGTATAAATTCATGATCCGACGGCCGCAGAAGTAATACTTTAAAAAGGAAAACAGCGCCGAAAAATTAATCAAAAAGTTTGAGAACATACTTATATTGATATTCGAAGAATTTTTAACAAAATCTTTTAAATTTCTCTAAATTTTAGCCCCATGTTGAATACTCTTTTAATATTAGAATTTTGCTGATTATCCTTATCTGATTTCTAGTTTTTCTATTACTACAGTCGTTTTTTTAAATTAAAAATTAGCGAAATCATAACATTTAATATTCGCACTTTGTTACTAACTTGCACACATTATTCGCTTCTTCATAATGCAAGAATTTTATACGACGCAAAGCCTATCAACCGTGTTGTAATTAGCGCTCCATACACTGAAAATAGTGTATAGAAAATAGACATCATATGACAGCGACTTTGTGGTAGATATGCAACAAAAAATATATTATATGAGCAGTAGATACGATCACTACTGGTGTCGAAGGATATTATGTGACACGAGGAAGATAATGGCTTCTCTAGGGATCAACTTTAGTACATTTTCCGATTTTTTTTACGACTATATCATCTTTCTTTGTCAAAAGATATTCTTCTCTACTTGTACAAAAGCCTTGCTTAGGAAAGTGAACTCTCATTTTTTCTTGACTTCTCAACACTTTTCCGTTACTTTGTATTTTTCTTAAAGATTAATCACATTCCATTAAGAAAAACACAGTAAACACAAAATATACAAGTATCGCTACTAGATAACGAAAGCAATCAATCCAATTGCTAAAGATTGTTTTAGAACCTAAACGAAGATATTTTACTCTTACAAAAAAAAAAAAAAAACACTCATTTTTATGATTTTTTTGTTTATCTCGATTTCTACTATTTCTACTACAAACATCATTGGTAGCGGTAGAAAATGAAAAAATTATACAATAGGATCTCCGTTGAAAGAGAACACCAACACCGTTTGAAAAATCATTTTAAAGACTTTTTTTCTACTTTCAGAAGGCATTAAATAAAAAAATCAGTTCATTGCTTTTTCGTTTGTAAATTTGAAGATGAAATAAAAAAACTAAAGACGAAACGATTCAAAAAAAAAAAACTTTGATGTCACCTTGACGATTTCCGTATATTTTTGAGCCTTTGATTTGAATAAAAGTGAGTCATATTTTCAGCTCAGTCGTTTACTGTATTTGGTTACGTTTTCCAGTTGTGTTGATGAGTACGTGAAGATGCTTGGCTTCCTTGACCTTGACTAGCCTGTGACGGTATCATGTCAAGAAGATATTGACGTTGAAGATCAGCTGCCTGGCGTTGCAATTCAACGAGACCTTTGCCTCCAGTAGCTTGTGCCATTGCTAACTGATAAGGATAGAGAATCGGATTGAACGGCATCATGTGAGCAGGAAGTGGTTGATGAGGTGACAATCCTTGTACCTGGTTTTTCGTTAATTCTATAAAAAAAATTTACGCATCATTATTCGTACTTAAATAAACGTAACAGCGATGTCGTTTTGGGAATGTTAGCTAAAATATTCGTATATGATATTTCGGTCGAAATACCTCTCATTATTTGTTGTTGAAGAGCAGCGGCAGTTGCAACATGATGTGGTGAAAATTTTCCACTTTCCGTAAGCTTTATAAGAGGATGTTCTTGATGTTTGGAGGTTGGAGGTGTTTGGATAAGAGGGAGTGCTTGTACAGGTGTTGGTGGTGTTGCCACTCGTCTCGTTGGTGTAACTGGTTTTGGTATAGGCTTTGGAGTCGGAGGATCTGGACTTGGGCTTGTTTGAGCTAATTTTTGTTCCATTTCGTGCTCTTGCTGAAGGGCTTTGACAAATGCAGTTTTTAATCTAGAAGAAAAGGAAAAATAAAATATTTTTTTAAAAATTGTTTCTGTATAACTTTTTATCTTGTTTTTTAATTAACGAACCTGTTTGTATGCTCAGCTTTTAGTGCTTTTTTGACGTTTGTTGTGACACAGTGTTCACATATGACTCGGGGATCACGGCCTGCAGGAGGTCGTAAAAATGTCGCATGCTGACCTCGTGGACCATCTTTTTTTCCACTTGTCGCTGGTTTTTCCCACTTCCATACTGGTGTGAAATCTGTTTTACACTGTGTACACTCAAAAGGTTCTGGTGGTGGGGGAATCGCAGGTTCCTTGGTAATAAAATCAACGACATGTTCAAGACCAACGAGATAGATGAATTCAGTGTTCGATGGATTCGGTACAAAATGCATCTCTGGTGGCGGTGGTTTCGGAGGCGGTATTTGAAGCAAAGTCTTCTCAAGTTGTTTTCTAAGTGCTAACTTCGCAGCTGCCTGGCGTTGAGCGGGTGTTTGATTATCTTCTCTCGATCGTTCCTATATTAAGACAAAAAAAATCAAATACTAATATGTTTATGATAGACTTCAAATACTTTTAGATAAGTGTATCATTTTAGATTTAAAGTAAGGTAATAAAAAGATTTTTGTTTCTCCCAATGTTCATATACCTGTTCAGGTATTGTAGGAGTACTTATTGATGGTGTAGTTTTATTTTCTTGTGCCAAAAGTAGCTGCTTCCCAATTTTAAAACGAAACATATTTTATTATATGAATTGTCATTATGATGTTTATGATGATTATAGACATTGGAAAGAAGTTTGTCATATACGGTAAGAATGAGAATAAAATATAAAGTTGATTAATATTATTAACCTGATGACTAGAAACTGGAGTTGGATCTTTCGTAGATCTTTCAGTTCTGTCTGCTGGAGCATGGTAGTTTGATACATTTGCAGGAACATTCGTCGATCGATTGCGAGGATGAGGGGGCTGTGGAATAACCATATTGGATGACATTCCGGTGCTCGATCTTCCTGTGTTCGGTAACAAGAGCATACCTGGAGGTGGTCCATGAAGGCTGGTGCTGTTACGACTTGGTGCTGGTTGACCACGCAGCAATGGTGGGAGTGCTTTATTCGTTCTATCATTAGAAATAAATGAAAATTTGCAATTGTTATGGAATTTTTTTTTTAAATATTTTCAAATTATAACATTTATATTTTAAAATCAAATAAAATCGAGGTAGGGATAAAAAAAAATGTTTACTAATAGAGCTTTTAAATTAAAAATAATAGTTTTGATGAAAATTATTACTGTACCTGTTGTGAGTTATTGGCGGCTGTACTGTGATTGGTGGAAGTTTATTTGTAACTTTTGGAATAGCAGCAATATTTTCTTTGAGTTGCTGTGATTGCTTCAACTTTTTGAGCAAAACTAATTTCATTTCTTCAGATCTTAATTCTTCTTTCAGTTTTCTAAGAGTTCTTTCTCTTTCAGCTAATTCAATAGAGGACAACTCTTTGATAGGTAAAAGTGGTGGTAATTCACCCTCGTCACTATCCGAGCCGTTACCGTTAACATGGCCGTTTAGTCGCGGCTCATCGGGACTTTCCGCATAACTACGTTCTGTTCTTGGTCGCAAATTTCGCCTCGTTCTTCTTTCGTCACTTGATTTTGCAGCTAAAATTCCTCGAGCTGCATTCTGTATGTTTCTTGTTTCTGTTATAATATTGTCTGCATGTGGTGATAAAGAATTAACACCAAGATCTAGCGCCGTGTTTGTATCATTACTCGATAAATTTACAGATACTGAAAGTGTATCACGTCGGTCACTGCTAAAAAAATATATTTTAATCATTCATCTGTGTTTGACGATAATTGTTAAAAATAAATAAGTCATAAGTCATAATTTACTGACATAAGTCAGTAAATGACTTATTATTATTATTATTATCGCAGTCCAAAGGGTAAAAAATTATTTTTAATAGTTTTATATTCGATATATTATGGAGTTTTCATATTCTATGATAAATTTTTACTTATTTCAATGTGTATATAATGTTTTATATGTAAAATCAGGTTAAATTCCACGTCTGTGTAAAATGAAGTAGAATTCTATAAAACCCGTATCAATATTTGTGACGACCTAGAATAGATGCTAATAACACCCCTTATTCACTTACTTTTTTTTATTACTGTAATTCTATTTACTTGACATATTACTTTGCACAACTTACTTTACGCTGAGATCAACCACTGCATCTCCATCCAAGTCCATTGATTCCATGATTACAGTCTGAAATTAATGATCACGTTAACATTTTCCTAATAATAGTTTTGAATTTATTAATAAAACATAAAAAACACTCTTGTACGACTTAATTCTACAAATAAATGGTTAATATTATCGAAAATGAATAAAATTTACATGATGTACAAATATGATTTATGATCTAACCTCTCGTACTTTATTTGGTAAACAACCAACTGAACTGAAAAACAGATGCAACTAGACTGAAATATGATTTGATGACGAGTAATGGGAATTCAGTATTGTCCAGTATATTAAATTTACATTGATTAGTTCGTTTTATTCGATGACTCGAAATATTTTGTAATTATTGAGTCCATACAACAGTAGTACCTACAATGGCAATGTCAACAAAAACGTTTAGTCAACAATGGTGGCAAAAACAAATAACAACAATGACAGCGTCTTGAGATACAGACCATGGCTTTACGAAATAACAGAATCGCATGCTAATGACCAAAATTTACTTAGGTAATAAATATACTGAATAATAAAATATACTACAGTAATGTAAAATGTGGTTCAGTAGTGGGGGCATACCTTTTCATCGCTTCCTGAAATTAACATTGACAAGCACCTTAGTAAACGGAATTGAGAAATTAGTTTGATGCTTTCGGAAATAGCGTCTCTGCACAATGGCGATATAGCATCTCAACTTGAAGGACTGCAGTGTTGGGCTTTTTAAGAGATTTTTTCGCATGCTATACGCATTCTGTATAATACCAGAAGAAATAGATAACATGTAAGGTATGGTGATCCTGCCCAGAGTTGTGAATTGACCGGTGTTTTGGGTTTTTAACCCGTAAAAAATCGTTTTCGACAGACGGGCTATATATTAAGCAGTGTCTCCCAACTGTAATAAAAGTATGAAACTAGCATGCTATCCATAGACCAAAGTAAAGAGGTGCATTCGTTCAATAAAAACTTTTTTTCGTTTTCCAATTTCGCCCTGTAATACCGGCTAAAAACTAAAAACAAAAAGAACGACAAAAGTAATAAAGTTCTCTATGTAATTTCAAAGACTATAACATTTTACATTCTTCTGTCTTATATTGACAATAACAAACAAAAAACAGTAACAAACATTAACAAAAATAACATATTAGCAGTTAATGCTATAGTGAAGTCACTAGTCTTCTTAGGTCAAACTCATGTTTGGGTGCATTTGTTTAATAAAAAAATTTTTTTCGTTTTCCACTTTCGCCCTGTAATACCAGCTATACACTGGAAACAGAAAAAACGACAAAAGTAATAAAATACTCGATGCAATTTCAAAGACTCCCCTTATAACATTTTACATTCTTATGTCTTAATTTGACAATAACAAATAATAAGAAACAGTAACAAACATAAACAAATATAACATTGTAGCAATTAATGCTTTAACATGTATTCTTATAAAAAAAATTTCATGTGTTAGAACTACCACGGCAAACAACAGCTTTTTAGTTTTTCCTATAACATTTGGGCCAGTATTACAGGGCGAAAGTGGAAAACGAAAAAAAAATTTTTATTAAACGAATGCACCCTTTGTAGCAAAGTCTTATATTATTTTAATTCATGCTTAAATTATTAATTCGATATGTACCAAAAAAATGAAAGAAATTTCTATAGAGGAAGCTCACGGTAAAGGAGTTTAGTTTTTTCAAAAAGCAATTAAAATTCTAATCTTGAATGGATAGGAAAAAAGGCTTCATATCCCCTTAATATTTGTATAGTGCTGGTATATCCAATATTAAAAAATAAATTCACCTATAACCATATATGTAATACTCCTATATTGCGCATCGCCTATGCTTTCCCATAAGTGAAGACAATGTCTCTGTCTTAGTTATGAAGGTCTCTAGTCTTCATAGTCTTAGTCTGTCTCAATTTCATTCGGCAGAGTTCGGCTCACATACTAGCCCAATTCATTTGTGTGTGTATTATTTTGGTTAATTTTTTTTTTATTAATTTATCACATACAATAACTGCCTAATTATTATACCTATGTTTATTAATTATATTCTTTAGAAATATGAATAAATACACGTCCATAATGAAAATAAATTCAGTTAGATTATTGTTTATACACAGCTGATCTCACATATGAGTAAACCTGTATATGTGTTGAGCTATTCCGAATGTTTCCGAATCCCCACTCTTATCACCGCCAAGACTGGGACAGACAGATTGTCTGCACCGTTGCGGAATTATACAAAATCAAGCCCCATGCGCAATATAGGAGTATTACATATATGCCTATAACTCTATTATATAACCATTACCTCTTTACACTAGCAATTTTTTAAATTTTGAAGATCGTTGAGAAAAACAAATCGTTATTCAACTAAAAATTGCTTTAGCAAAAATAAATTATTTCGTGCTATTAACTGAGTTCCATTTTGTAAAAGCTGAACGGAAGTCTAAAGAACAAAAATGTATGAATTCTTCAAAACAATGGCACGATTTTACATGCGATGTATTTCATTAGCTAAGTATACTGATGTTATAGAGCATGTTCACTACTTGTATTTCTTACTTTTGAATCCATATATAAATATTTAGAGAATCACCTACGATTTAGTAGGAAGCTGAATTTTGAGATTCACCACTCATTAGCACAAACAACTACTCTACATTGTAGATGATCCGACTAGTATTGTATGTATGTAGATGTTTAAACATCGAGAACTTATTTACAGGCGTAACTCAATCACTTATTGGTCTTTAAGAATAAAAAGATGTTCATTTTAGTGATGATTTGTGAAGAAACGAATAGTAAAAAGCAAGAGTGAAAAATTTGCATGGCTCGTAAGAAGACTATGTAGAGAGTATATAAACAGTAGAGATCTCAGATCAGTGACAATGTGCGACACTTATAAGCTATAGCTAATATATTTTTTTGCGATATTGTATTCGATACATTATCGCCGATAGCTTTGAGTCCATATATGTAATACTCCTAGGATGCATTCGTTTAATAAAGGGTGCATTCGTTTAATAAAAAATTCTTTTTCCTTTTCCACTTTCGCACTGTAATACCGGCCACAATTTTATAGGAAAAAGCTGTTTTTTATCGTGGTCATAAAGAATTTTATTACTTTTGTCGTTTTTTCTGTTTCTAGTGTATAGTCGGTATTACAGGGCAAAAGTGGAAAAGGAAAAAGAATTTTTTATTAAACTAATGCACCCCTATATTGCTTACGTCCCATCTTCACAATAGGTGAATTCTTTCCAGAGGATACGGTGCAGACTCTATCGTTGTCCTTGTCTTGTGCATACCAAATCAACGCGCGGATGTGACAAAAGGGGGGCACTTGGAAAGCGTCGGAAGCCTACTTACACTATTACATCTAATTATTGAATCATGGAGGTGAATAAGGAGTGTAAGCTTTGGATTTTTACTGTGTAAAAGTATAGGCAGCCGCTGAAGCCAACATTTCGGAGTAAGTCAGTACGAAAAAC
>JAPYYR010002805.1:0-16165 GCA_030523065.1 Aphidius colemani | reverse complement strand
TGAAGCCTGCTCCTATGTTAAAGTTTACGACGTTTTTGGTCCCACCGAGCCTATCCCTTAATACATGGAGTTGAGTCTCCTGGTCTCTAGTCTTCATAATTAGAAGATGTCATTTTTGATGTCTCACATGGTGACACTAGTATGAGTTATATATTTGTAAGTTAATGTGTGAGTTAATTTATGAATGTATACTGTTTGTGTATTGTAAATTGAAAGTTTGGAAGAAACTATGTTTTTCTAATATCAAAGTACAAATTTCACTTTTATGACTATAAATATCCGAACATGGTTTTTTCAAAATAAAAAATTTAACGTTCGTAAATATTGTTTTTTTCTAGCGCCATAAAGTTGTTGATTGACGATTGCATGAAGCTTTGAAAAATGAATACCTTCGATCAGGTTTGTTTTTTATACTGGAAGGAAGCACGTGGGCTAAATCTTATGAATAAAATTACATTTTTTTTATCGAAACATAATAAAACGCAATCTTCGTTAGAATTTTTTTATTATTATATGCGATTCTTCCTCAAAGCACCGTGCATGTTGTGTTGAAAAATGAATATTATCAAATAGTTCTTTTTATATCTTAAATAAAATGACGTGGATTTGCCAATTAATTTTTCTAATGACAGCTGATAGAAAACAGTTCACTTGAAACTTTGAATACACAAAATTCGTTGAAATTACTCGAGTAATAATTATATCTAAAATAGAATTAATTTTTTGAGGTTCGATATGCTAACAGATATTGATAACGCAATTAATTATGACCAATACCGTATTACCAGCCGCATTTTTTATTCAGCGACTTTACATTTTTTGATTATTTAAAATTTTTTCTATAGCTGCATTTTTAAGCAGGTAGTACATGCACTGAAGAAATTAGAATGCAATATTTACATGAAGAATGTAATTGTTGCAATTTTTGAAAATAAATTAAGCCACTGTCAAAAAAAAATGCTAACTTTGTATTTTATTTTTGTTTTACTAAGTTTTTGTGTAATGATTGCATTCATTTTTTGTAACGCCGCGTTCCCTCCTGCTATATAGTTGTTACCGACAATTTTTAGCCGACAGCATTGTAAAAATTGGAGTTTTTTTTTGTAAAAAAGGTCAAAGAAAAATAAAAGATAAACGACAACTACGAACTTGACGGTGTTTTTTTTCTGAAAAACTTTTTTTATTTTTTGTTAACCTAACGCAGGATTTGAACCTGAGACCGACCATTTCCTAATATCTGTAACATGTGCATTAGCTTGCTCAACCACGGACGCGATATAAGAGAGGAACGTTATTCGATTTACTTCAGTGACAAGATATTTTTGTCCCAAGGTTCGTTAATAATTATTTGAAAAATACAGGGTGTCTCGTCAGTGGCACATGCGGCATAATACTACGAGATTCTGCATAAAATTTCAGACCGTGAATGTTTTTTTACTTTGTGTCTACGATTCTTTGTGCCTGAGTTATTAGCGTTCGAAGTTGACCAATCAGGATCAAGCGTCGAAAATTATTATCATTATGGCGTCTAAATCCACATGTTTAAAATTACCTACCATCACCAACCGTTACCCACCAAAATTTAAACGCAAGATGGAGCTACATCGCAAATACTTTTGTAGGCAAATTCACTGAATGACTGCTCAACACACACGCATCACTCACACTTATCATAAATGAATCACCTAATATCATAAACGAATTTCCATTTGATTTTCAATTAATAAGTTGAACAATAGTAATTTGGAAATGATCACTTAATGTAATTATTAAATTAAACACGTAAGTAATTAGTAAATTTAGATTGAAAAATAATTATGTGGAACAATAGAAAATTAATTATTAAATTAATCACGTAAGTAATTAGTAAATTTACATTGAAAAATAAATATTTTTCCAAACAAGACATATTTTTTTCTTGAATCAAACCGTTTTTGATTTTTTCCGAATGTTATTTTTTCCTAGACAAAAAAGTCTATTTTTTTAGAATTTTACGGAGGCTAGGAGCCATAAGCTCAGCCGCAGTATTGAATTTGTCGACGAAAAAAAAAAAAACGTCTATAACTTTTGAACTATTCAACTTGAAATGTTCGTTTTGGGCTCAAAAGAAGCGTCTCTGAAAGCTCTATGAAAGCTATAAGAATTTTCATTTCTATAGACCATGCTTTGAAGAAGGGAACTTAAAAATCTATTTTTTTTTAATATTTTTTTTTTTTTCCTTGAATAAATACAATCTTAACTATTGATGTGAGATCATAAGTTACGAATATTGCAAACTGCGTCAGGAGTTCCTCTATCACATTCAGCTGCTCTTCAATAAATTAGCAATGAAATGAGAGACAAAAGGACGTTCACACGGGAATTTTCTAACAAGACGAAAAACAGGGCAACGAATAACTCTCGTTAAAAATCAGAATAGAGACTTAGTTTTATGCTTAAAGATTGCGTTTTTGAAAACTCTATCGCCCGCATAATCGACTTTTTTCTCGGCAACCGATAGTTTTTGTTCAAAAAAAAAAAAAAACCTAAAAAATTAAAAACAAAAAAAACACATTTTTTTTTTGGCTTTAAAAGTATGAATAATGGCACAAAATATTTTCCTCACAACACTCGAAGTTTTGGGGGAGCTCATTTAAAGCCTAATACGAAGCCTCTATTTCATAATGACCCTAGATATCGGGTAACGAAAAAAAAACTCAACTGGCGCAACGAATAACCCTCGATGGAATCAAAACGGAGACTTTGTCTTATGCTTAAAAAATGTGTTTCTTAAAACTCTATCGCCCGCATTATCGAAGTTTTTCTCTGTGACTAATAGTTTCTGTACAAAAAGAAAACATCCGAAATTCTCAAACAAAATGGTACTATTTTTTTATGAAATATGCACTATAGAACTAACTTTTTAGACGAGCTTTTTTTTTAGCTGAATACAAAGTTTTTAGGTCGAGAACAACTTTTCATATAATTAAAAAATGTTATTGTTGATACATCATTGAATTATAATTTTACGACAATAATAAAAAATAACCATGGCCCTAGCCGGAGTATTGAAAATTTTTAATTTTTAACGGGTAACGAGGGCCACATGCCCAAACAAACGTTACCAATTCTTTTTTTGTCTTAATTTCGACAAAAAATTTTTAAAATGTATAAATTATGAAAGTACATTCTGGGGTGCATGAAACAAGTTAAAATTTTATATCAACTGACTGTTGAGTGACTTTTGGATTGCCATGATTATAATAACTATCCAGGTAAAACAAATTTTCTTTACTCTTAATTGTTGCTGCTGTGATTAAATGAGTAAGCTTACTCAGAGTCTAGACTCCGAATAATAAATTGATACTCGTAAAAATAAACAAATTAAATTGCTTAAACAATCGTAAGATAATTATTTCTATTAAATCAATAAATTTTTGGAAGTCTTGGACGAATATTGGAAGCCAAGCTTAAATTGGTGTCCATCCCCATTCTTCAAGCCTCGATCAAGCATCGACAGAGGCTGGCGGCCAAGTTTTGGCTACATTTTCTAAGCTTGGTTCATTGTTTGACCATGTTGCATTCTCCTTCGCGGGTGTCTATACACAAAAAGTTCAAAAAATTCGTATATGTTATTTATCTTTTCTAATTTTGTTACTAGATCATACTCGTAAAAATAATGATGTTACAGTTGATATCAAATTACAATAATTAATGTCAAATTACAAATCTGATCGATACAAAATATTACTTTTTTTTCATCGATTATACAAATAAACGAAACTAAATCTTATTGTAATAATAAAAACTTGCGCTTTTTTCATTTATCGCATAAAGTATTTTATGAAGAGAAAAGATTAAAGGGGTGACTATCGATGGGTCATTTTGCGATTGAAAGCTTAGTGAACCTCTGCATATACAAGCTATATATATGAATTTTATAACTATACATGTATATATACGAAATTGTTGAGGTTGCTGTGTCAGCTCTGCCGGACCAACAAACTGGACAATCCAATGTTTTCTATCTCTTTCATAATTCGGGAGCATTGTGTCCACTTCAATATAAAAAACTGCTTGCAAATAAAATGTTTCTCTGTTCTCGTCGATGCACTAAAAGCTAAAATATCCAAAAGAACGGAAAATATATAAATTTAAATGTGTGTGTGTGTGGTAAATCATTTTTAGTATTTTCACGCGCTGTTCACATGTGGTATCGTATATTGAAAATGCAACATTAATAAAATAAATAAAAAACTTAGTGAATATTCAAACAGTTAAGTTGAGACAACTTTTATTTGTAGGATAATGAACAGGACATTAAATTTTGATCTTATTTAAATAAAGAAAGTTCCATGAAATTAGAAAAAACTATATCAATATTTTAAAATCTATAACTTGAGTCCTCAAGCAAATTAAGGTTTAATCATAATTGAATTTATTTTTGATCCCAAAAAATAATAAGAATATTTTTACGAGACGAGATTACGAGAATTTTTGTACTGCTGTAGCTTAACATTTTTTTCGCTTAATGACATATCATTACTTATTAAACAGGTTATAGACAATTATTCAAAGTAATTATTATTGACATAAAGACTGATTTTTAATTTTCTGTGTAGGAATCGCCAAGACTCACAACAAGGCCAATCCTTGTCTTAATAATGGCATCCAATTCTTGGCAGCCAATGGTGCGTCACCCATGGGCCAAGGCTTGGTTGACCCATGGCTGGTTTTTTGCTTATCGAGGCTCGTGTGCCAATGTTCGGCCGACCATTGGTTGAAGAAGAGGTGGCCAGCTCTTTTCGAGCCATTCATCGACCGAGTCTCGGTAAATTATTGGGTGGACAAGACTGAAAACAAATGATTAAGTGAGATTGACTCATTAAGGGCTGGCCAGCCATTAATAAACCGTTTGTTGTTTTAGTCTTGTTGAATTATTGGGTCACCAAGACTCAAAATATACACATTAGCCGCTGACTGTCGGTTAACTCCTGGATGCCATGATTATAATAACCATTTAAGTAAAACAAATTTCCTTTACTCTTAATTGTTGCTGCTGTGATTAAATAAGTAAGACTCTGGACTATCAACTATGGAGTATTGGGTTCGAGTCATGGAGCTGTCGAGTATTTTCGGTGCGACTTTTCAGTCTAAAAAATTATAACTCATATATAAACTAACGAATTAAATTGTTTAAACAATCTTAAAATATTTTTTTTTATTAAACTGATAAATTTTTGGAAGTCTTCGCCGAGTATTGGCGGCCAAGCTTAAATTGGTGTCAATCCCCAAGCCTCGATCAAGCATCGACCAAGACTGACGCCAAGTCTTGGCTACATATTGCCATTACTTGGCTATGTTGCATTCTCCTTCACCGGTTGTTTTTTTCTGTACTTGAACTGAAGTCTTCTGTGAGACATCCTGAAACCAAAGTCTCTAAAAAGTATAGAAAAATAAAACTTTTGGAAACTACGAAACGGCAATATTTACCCACGATAAAATTTTTGAGTACGGAAAAAGTCTTGAAGCCTGAAGAAGTATGGAAAAAGTATTAAGAGTATGGAAAAAGGCTTAAAAAAGTACGGATTCCCGAGTGGAAATTCAGTTCAAGATTTGATCAAAACTTGATCAGGCAACTTGATTTCAGATCAAGTTTTGATCAGGAAACTTGATCAAGAATTGATCAAAACGTAACGCAAAAATGGATCAAAAAATGATCAAGCTACCTGGTCAAGATTTGATCAAGTTACCTGATCATCTTAATGTTTTTTTTCTTCAATTAGCTTCACCTTGTTCATTAGCTACCTGTTTATTCATTGCTATTGAGAAGAGAGGGAGGTAACGAGATGATGGGATTCATACTTTTACAATTAAATAAATTGAGTGCTCGCAAGTCGCTCGTCTCGAACCCGCGGACGATGAGATTTCAACTTCTAACCGTACGCATTAGACTGCTCGGTCGTCTTTAGACGTCAAATTGACAGTAGTTTCTACCTGGGTTGGTAAAACTGTTAATTATGGATGTTGCAATTGATAAAATAAATAATTGGCAAAACCCAATACCAATAAAAAATTTTAACAATATGTATCGATAATATTTTTTTTCCTATAGTATCGATATATCGATATTTTTTCCAAATATATATCCCAAGCATGAAATATACAAAATACCGTATACGCGTAAATACTGTAACAGCTCTTTCAGATTATTCCCATTCGTTTCCCGAGCTACCCGTAGCTTCCTTCGGAAAAACCATGTAGAAAGAATGAATTACTCGATTGAAAAAAATTTTACTAAGTCTAGAAAAAAATTGGAGTTGTGGAAATTTTGTAAAAAAAAAAATTTAGGCATTCCTCTGGATGGCAATAACAGTTGTTGGTCAACTATTGGCAATAGAACTACTTGCCAGAGAGTGATTTCAAGTTGTTTGAACAGCAACTATTAAAAATTTTTATTCGATAATTTGTTACTGTTTTTTTGAGTGCTTGTATTTATATCAGTTGATGACGAGTATATGCTGTTCATACTTCTGGTTTTATAGGAAACGATTGTATAAGCGAAACCTCACCTTCTTCTGCTGTGTGATTTTTCAACTACTTATTTTCACAGAGACGCTGATTCTATTTGAATGCATTTAAAAATTCGAGTATTAAAATTAATTGAGCCATCTAGTGATAGTTCGAAGAAATCAATTTTTTATTTGATACAAACAGGTTTATTTTCTTCTCAAATTAATGTTACATTAATAATGTTAACAAAAAAAAAATATAAAAGAATTATTATTTGTTAGTGATTATTTACGTTGTTGTTGATTCAATCAAGATTCAAAATTTTATTTTTGATACATGAAGAGAAATAGGACTTGTAGGAAATGATATTTTGTTTTAAAGAATTTTGATTGAGTCAGCGACAACGTAAATAATCACTAACAAATTATAATTTTTTTATATTTTTTTTTTGTTAACATTCTCAATGTAATATCAGTTTGAATAAAAAATAGACCCGTTTGTATCAAACGAAAAATTGATTCCTTCAAAACCCTTTTTGTTCATAATAAAATATGCAACTGTTTGAATCAACACCCCTATGGCATAACTTTAGAAGTTTATTTTTTGAAAAACTCCTTCTGCCGTTTGGACCAAGAAACACATCGAATATAACAATAATAATAGTGCTCGTATCGAACAGCCGAGAAAAAACATTTAGAAGTTTATTTCTTGTTGCCATGGAGTGTAAACTCCTATATGAGCCGTTGTGAGGTTCACGGAATGGAGCAAGTCAGTACCTTTTTTCGCCAGCGATGTCACTTGTGCTCCCTGAGTTCCATGGCCACATGTTTTTTTTGTTTACATTCATTCATGAACCTTTTACACATTATAAACAGAAACTTAACAAGTAAAAATATAATTATTTAATAATTAATGTGACTATTTAAATTGACATCATCATTGAAACCAGTAATAATTTTACATTTTAACGTTAGTGAATTCTTTTTTTTTTTATTTATATATATTATAATTTTGCTATTTTTGCATACATTTGAGTTTTTTCTCTATTTGATGATAAATGAATATCATTGTAACGATGACAAAGTGTATTCGTACGAAAAATTATAAAAAAGCTTAAAATTTGAGATCCTAGATCATGTTCATCACAGCCAATATTAGGAAATTTAGTATCTTCCCTGGCACTAAAAATATATGAGTCAACAAATCGATACTTAAATCCTCTTCATACACAGTGTAAAGTATCAAGTTTTCAGCTATAGCTATTATTTGATACAAATTATCACTTGGTTTCAACAACTTTCCTCTACTTTTTAATCCTATTAATTTATCTCTATCTGATGATACATCAGTGTTTAAAGTTGAAATACAACTCTCACATTTTGTAAATTTTTTTATTCTTCTCTATTCCATGAGCTTCAGTAAAATCAGACAGTTTACACTCCTTGTAGACCTCCATGCTTGTTGCCGTCCTTTTGCTGTTCGGAACACGAAACATGTGAAATTTAACAATCATAATAGTGTTCGGGTCAAGAAAGAGGAGATTACATTTGAAAGTTTTTTCTTGACGCGAACCATCTATCGTTTCTAACAAGACTATATCTGAATATTACAAACAAATTATTTTTTAAAACAAGGTTTTTATTTTCTTTTTAACAAACCATTTATTATTTAATAAAAGAAATTTTTTTTTTATTTCAAACCACTTTTTGCCAAGAAGCTTATTTCTACCAACAAGAATTATTCTTCTTATTTTTATTGAAAATTTTTTTAAGTGTATAAACAATATCAGATAATGAAAGAATTCACTTGATTTGCAACACATACGAACAATTCCTTAGTTAATCAAAATGGCTATATACCTAAGGTGCACGTAATATTACCATCTATGTTTGAAGAATCGATGTTATTAAATTTGTGGACGCATTTTTTTCGAAAAATTATATAATTTTTAATGTATTGTAATTACCAAGAATTTGAAAAAAAAAATCAATTAAAATCCACATTGTCTAATATTCATGTATATACAAACAAATAAGAATAATAAATACTGTACATGTAAATCATTTGTTTATGAACACTACCAGTCCTAAGCCTTGGTGAAATGTGAAGAGAAATATTTGATATCAATTAGAAAAAGAATAGAACTTCGAAAAAAAAAAATTCAGAAAGAAAAATAAAACTTTTCACGAAAAAAAAACTATTTCTCTTATTTTGAATTTGGCGAAACTGGTCAAAACTAGATAAAATATTGAGAGACCCACGACTATTATGGAAAGCTATAATCATCGAAAAGTCACGTTTCTCACCATGTAAGCAAGACGGGCCAAAAAAGAGTCTGGATACAATAACACGCGTTATTGCATCCGGAGCCTCAATTGCATTATCAATTTAAATGACTCATTGAAAAATTATCTATCATTGGGAAAGAATATAGAATGCAAAGCAATCATTGCATCAAAAAAAATGCTGCAGGGCACCATTTGCGCTGTCAAACATTGATAAATCAAAAATTATATTTGAAAATGCATAAATTTATCAATTATTTGGATATGGGTATCACTTATTATTGAAGATAACAAGATAACAAAATAAATCAAGCAATGATTTGTTCACGTTTTTATTGAATTAATCAACAAATGCAAAAAGTTTGGAAACCGCTGTACCTCCTAACATAGAGAATTAACTGAGAAAAAAGTTTTCGTAAAACAAGAAAGAGCAAAAGAGCAAAACAAGTGTGTTGATCCATGAATGAGCAAAAAATACATTTGGAAAATAAATAATCGATTCAAGATCGAAATAAAAACAAAAAACGTAGCAAGCGAGAATGGAATATCTTTGAGTTTCCTTCGACTGAATTCCGATTTTCTATTATTGTTTCAGGTTATAATTTTTCCTGAATGTAGCGGAAAATTATTACGTTGAATTTAGGGAAATATTTCAGGATTTGAATTTATATTTACATAGAATCACATTTATTCCGAAAGTAGTGATAGGTCAAGATAGTTAATTTTCACTTTTTAGCAAGAATTTTTCGTCATTGCAGTGATTTTTATATTTATTTGAATGTAAAATCATGTTTAGAAAAAATTTACTGTATTAAAGTATTCCTGTTTTTCCAATTGAGTGGAGTTATTCTGTTTTATTGACATTTCCCGTGTTGTAGTGTTTTACTTAATTTAAGAGAAAGTTCCATAGATCAAGGAAAAAATTTTTAACAGTATACCAGGGTTGCCATGAGGAACAAACCATCAGCAATGATTTCCTTACTTTATTTCGTGGCAATTGTTGTACCACAACAATGTGAATAAAATGTGTTGCAAATGTTTTTTTCATTGTCGTTTTAAAAAAAAAAAGTCGTTTGAAAAAGTTTTTGTTTGTAGTGAAGCCCTTTTTTAAAAATAAATTTAGTCAATATTTAATATTTCAACTTAATAAATTCCAAAATTCGGAGAAAATCAAAAAAATATCGGTGAAATATTGAAAAATATCTGATGAAATCAGAGAATTGCTAATGACTCAATTTGAATATAGAGGAAAGTTGTCCAAAATGGACCACGTTCAAGAAAACACAACACTGCCAAGCATCGGCCGATCTTGGCGACTTTCCGCCATTAATGGCCTGCCTTTAATGAGCCGTTAATGTGGTTAGAATCGAGCGTTACGGTAATTTATTATTGGCTGCCATGAATGGCTTATTAATGTTTCCTAACATTGGCCCGATGAATGGCCCAATAATCGGCCAAACAAGAGCCAATGTACGCACCAATTATTGGCCAATTCAATTTTCCCAACATTAGCCCAGTAATGTTCTCCAAGATTGAGCCAATAAACAGCTATTGATGGCTCGTTAGTCCTCCAAAAATAAACCAAGTATGGCACAATGCTTCCTACCATTTATTTAAATCAAAAAAAAATTTTTTTTAATTATTATTCATCCTAGTGGCCTTTTTTTCGACAAACTATTAACAATTGTTCGAAAATATACAAGTATAATTATAACTAAACAAAAAAGATTTCTAATTCTACCTGAACTTGAACTCGGGTCTCCTGCGTGTTATCTTGGAGCCTTACCATTCGGACACGGCGGCTGTAACCAAACCCGATGAAAAAAATTTCTGTCATAAACCAAAGACAAACTTGTGGCCGCCCGAGAGTAAGCCAAAGCTGGTCAAGTGATGGCAACCATGCGTTGGCCATTAAAGAATTCAGAGGCTTGGCCAATGATTGGCGACCAAGTAACGGCCAATGAATATCTGCCAAGACTTTACCGATGACTGGCAACTAAGCAATGGCCATTAATATTTCAGCCAGCGATTGGCCGTTGATTCGCAACTAAGTAACGTCCAATAAATATCTGCCAAGACTTGGCCGGTGACTGGCAACCAAATAATGGCCATTGATGTATTAGCCAGAGATTGGCCGTTGATTGGCGAACAAGTAACGGTTACTCAAAAGTCAGCCAGGCTTCGCCCATCGGCCGTCTAAGAGCCACCTAAGTCTTGGCCATGGATTAGAACCATGAATTGGTAGTACAAGAATGCACCAGTCGTCTTCCAACGATGGACCATAAGTGGGCCGTGTCTGGCTACCGATCATTGGGTGTCATTGATCGGCCAAAGCATGGCCGTGTCGTGAATCTTGGCGATTCCTACACGGGACACTTGTTTCCTTATTAAAATACATGAAAACAGTTTCAAAATGATTTGTCACCATTTTTTTCTACAAAAAAAGAAAAATATACAAAAAAAAAATTTTTTTCATTCTTAAAAAAATGGTCTAAAAATTTTCTAAAAAAATTTTTTTTTATTGCATTCATTTTCTTTCGGCTTTTTAAATAAAAGAATAACAGAAAAATTAAAAAAAATTGAAATTAATATAAAGAAAAATATTTTTTTGATTGTTCCATTTTGCCCCGCATTCCCATATATATCATTTAACTTGTTGAGTATCGGAAATTGTAATAAGAAAATATGATATGAAATGCAATATTCAATACTATTCAAATATGAACAAATGTTAAATTCAATATTTTATGTTAAATGTTAATAAAAAAAAAAAAAAAAAAAAAAAAAAAAAAAAAAAAAAAAAAAAAAAAAAAAAAAAAAAAAAAAAAAAAAAAAAAAAAAAAAAAAAAAAAACAATAATGAATGTTAAACATTTAACATAAAATATCAAATTTAACAATTTAATTATCAAATAATATTCAACAATTCAATATTAATTGAATAAATTGACATTTAATATGAAAAAAATAAAAACAATATTAATTGTTGAACATTTAATAAAAATATATATTGATACATTAAATGACGGTCACAGACCCCCAATTCGCATCGATTTCGGTTCATAAAGATGGCCGTTCTGGCATAGTGGGGATTAGTGTGTCGATCAAGAAATACACACATTATTTGAGAATGAATGTGTTTTTTTTTTATGATTTATGAATATATGTATTGACGATTAATTTATTATCGTGAAATACTTCTTATTGTAATCATTTAAAATTTTTTTTTTTTAATTCTGGGGGGTTTCACGTTGAATCAATAAATTTTTGGAAGTCTTGACCGAGTATTGGCAGGCAAACTTTTTGTCAGGATTGGGTCATTGCTTGGTCATGTTGTATTTTCCTCCACTGGTGGTAACTTATTGTTCAAGAAAACTATCTTTTTTGACTAGTTTTGCCATATTTAAAACGAGGAACTTTTTTTTTTCGTGAAAAGTTATAATATTTTTTAAGTTTTTCCTAGCGGCTAAGTATAAAATCTGTTTACATAGTAATTACTGTTTGTTTTTTAATTTTTACTTTCACGTCGGCTGAATCCGAATTCCGTCCCGTGGCACCCATGACTACTCCCTGGGACCATTGTTTTCTGATGCTTATATACATTCGAATGTGTATCTGGTCACTTCATTTGGGACGGAATTTGGATATTGTCTTGACGTTTATAGTTCTTATTGAAAATTTTCCTCGGTGAACGAAGTGCGAGGAACTTTTGTTTTCCTAAGAACTTTCGTTCTATATCTAAGAAAAAAATTATCTATTAAAAAATAAGAGAAGTAAAGGAACATAAGTCTAAGCTTAAAACTTTTTAGTTTTTTGTTTTTGATTGATGAATTCTTTTTGTCATTCCAACAATAATTTTTCAATTATTCTAACACAAACCTAATCTTGATTGGAATGAAATGAGTCATGGTTCGAGAATTCATTTGTCAAGAACTTTTCATTATCAATAAGACTTTTTCATTTTTTCAAATTTAAATGTTTTGATAAATGAAAATTTTATCCGATGCTGCTTTCTTCTCGCAGTGTGGAGACGGAATAATCATTGACTTTTATCGTTGATGGAGCACGATTTAATTGTAAAAGCGAAGTATCTGAATAAAATTAATTTTTTTGGTGCTCAAAAAAAAAAGAAAAGTAAATGAAAAACGTTCGATATAAAATATGAGAGTCTGGATTTTATAAATAGGAAGATACAAAGAATAACGATATCAGGCGCCAGAATTATACGATTGAAAAAAGACGCCGGAATGTCTGAAACAAAGTCGTTTCAGTAGTTATGGCGCCAGCCAGACTGCTATCATGAATATACACAGAATCGAAATTCACAACTATAGTTCACTGAAAAACAAGAATCTTTATACAAAAAAAAAAGTTATGATGTATGGCCTTCTTCCATGAAGAAGGCGCTAGTAAGGGAAAAAATATTCGTAATTAAATTAAAAATAGTGTGCATCTTGAAAATAGAACTACTTCAATAAAAAGTCAATAATGCATGATCAAAACTTGAGCATCTTCATACAAGTAGGATAATCACTATCGACGGCTGACTAGACAAGACTACAGTGTCATCAAAAGTAGTTCTGTATTATTCCTAATCGAATACTAAGAGGATTTGAATGAAAAAAATTATGAAAGTTCTACGAAAAAAGCAAAAACTGTAAGAAAAGCTTATAGTACTTTCAATAACGTGGAAATAATTACAGAAAAACGTGCACTTCTTCATCGAAAACGGATATATATGTAACTTCTGTAAAATAACTATACTATTTGACTTAATATTTAACTTCTTCTCTAAAAAAGAAGTCAAATTTCCCATTCATTTATTTGTCGTTGCAACTCCGTTTCAAAAAATATCGTTTTTTTATGTACGTTTGCATCCAAGTATATATTTAAATGTCAATAAATTTATATTTTTGGTAAAAAAACACCCCTACTTCAGAAAAGAAGGCACTGATTTTGACTAAACTTAGAAAATTAAAGATAAAACTATTCCGTGCTAGAATAAAAATGCGGTGAAATTTATACGATAATTTATAGGCAGAAACTCAGAATTTTGATTTCTTAATTTCTACACAATCTATTGATGAATAAATCACATTATGTAATTAATAAATGATTCACATAATGCGAATAAAAATAAGAGCACGTGATTGCTTGTCGTAAATGTGTGCGTACTTGTTTTATTAGAGTAGTTATGATTTAGCAACATCATTTGTTCAAATTTTAGATTAATTAAATAAACATATTAATCTATGGTGGAAAGAAAAATGACAATAAATGTATTATGCTAGAAACTAAAAAAATGTAAAACTTCATTTATAAAAATAATATGAAAAAAATTTGCCACGTACATTGTATTAATGAATAATTAATAACTAAATAATCAATAATTAATTATTAATTACTGCTAGTTTTATTTTATTTAAAGAGTTCATTAACTTTTATCTAAGTGGAAGACATATTTTACTAACTTTGTCAAAATTTTTATTAAAAGTTGAATAAATTTTGTTTCCAACGCTAAGTCAAGTGCCCTGGAGACGAGGCATCATCTGTGTGTGTGCTGAGTGCGAGAGAGAATCACTCACATATTACGCCACAAATTCAGGGCGACAAACGGGCGATTCCCCCCCCCCCGCCGATGGCCGTCGCCATACAGTTTATGGCTGTACCCAAATTCGGATGGGATATATCCTGAGAGTATATTGTGCCACCCAAAAAAAATCACATAACAGAGTATAATCGAAAGTGCCTTTGTTTGAAACGTGATTGACATAGTGCAATTAGAATTTTTTTCAGATGAGGTGCCTTCATGAATTGATCGAAGAAATTCGGTTCTTATCAATTAAATTTTTTTAGTCATCCTTATTCTTGATTTTTGACTTGATGTAAACTCGAACCTATAACGCTAAAACGCTATAATTCAATTTAGTTTTAGTGTCGACTTGTGATTCAGGCAATAATTCTTTTTTTATCAATAATAATAATTTTTGCCTAGAGATTGCAATACATGTTTTGATACCATACATTACTTGTACAGTATTTTTTTCTTATCAGTGAAGATAGCTAGAAACGAAGGTTTTCTTTACCATGGAGTTATTAAGTACATTATAGTGGATATTTGCATACACTTTTGATAGAACATCAGAGCCAGATTCTCAGTTGTTGTTATGTAATATATGTAATTTTTTTTCTTTTATTACATCGTTGTATAATTTTTAAAACTTTTTGTTACACCGCTTTACGCAAATTGTGAAACGAAAACTGTATCTTCATTTTCAATGTTAATTCTAACAATACATTCCACTTTCCATGAATAATTGAAATATGAATAATTTCGTTTTTTTATCATTCTTCTCTCTTTTCTAAAAAAACAAAAAAGTTTTTTTTAGTGCAATACCAAACGACTCGGGTACGTGCTTAACGAGGATTCAAGCGAGAAGTGCTTCTCAATTATGGAACCCTTCTATCCCACATCATTCGTAAATTGCATCTTATGCACCAGAAACTACACGTGAAAGCCGTTGAAATTTCTACACTGGCAAACAGACGATGAATCCCGTGTCTTGATTCGTTTTCCCGTTCTACTTTGTACAATTCTATGTCTCAGCCTCTTTTTTTACTTTTTCTTTTTTTTCCTCCAAATAAACAAGTATTCCATCAAGAGGAAGGGCTCACAAGTAATTTCACATATTTATTTTGTAGGTTCATAATTTTTGTTTAATAAATGTGGTCCAATAAAAATTGTGGTTCTGTTTAACAAAAATTATTATTTATTACAAATACTACTTTATTACAAATTTTATTTTCCAACTTACTAATTTTTATTTTTCACTTTCACATTTTTTGCTTTGTGGATGTTGGAAATTTGATATTATTTGATTAATAATTTTAGTTTATTCAAGAGAGTAATAGTAAAACAAAATAAAAGATTATTTTATATTTTGATTTCTGTTGAATTCCTGGATGAGATTGTATGTGCTTATGGTGTGAATGTAATATAAACTAGTACACGTGTGGCCCTGGATGTTCTTCTAGGATATTTGTGAGGTCAGAATGGGTCGAAAGGGTGAAAGGCGAGCATGCTATCCGGTTGACCGCCAGGGCGAATGTAAAATACAAAATTTATTTTCGATACATGAAGAGAAGTTGGACTTGTCGGAAATAATAATTTTTTTTTGAATAATACTAGTTACTTTTCAGTAAAAAATTGATTGATTAGTTGGGCGACAAACACATGCTTTGCTCTATAAATTCGGAGCGACAAACGGGCAATTCCCGCCCGCTGGGCCAAAAAACAAATTTTGATATTGAGACAACATATTTTATTGGATTGACATCTTGCCGCCTTTTTGTGGTCCTTTTTAACATTTTTTAAGCAGTTTTTTTTTT
>JAPYYR010002802.1:0-22375 GCA_030523065.1 Aphidius colemani | reverse complement strand
CATCTACATCTCTGACAGCATTTTGGAGATTTTTTATTTTTATTTTTTCGGTACCTCAAATGGACCTAAAAATAATATTTATTTAAGCCTTCAAAATGCGTCTTATATGAGAGTAGCTATAAGGCCTTCTTCTAGACATTCACTCGTTGAGTGCTTTTAGGGTGCTTTTTTTGTGCTTTTTTTTTTTTTTTTTTTATTATTTTCTCTTTATTTTTTTTTCACAGTGCTTTTTTGGTGCTTGGTGCTCGACATGTTATTAAAATGTGCTTTTTTTATGCTTTTTTTTTTCTATATATATATACAACATAATATTGGCATATGAAATTGACACATTAAACATTATAATATGCATCTGTTGATATTAATATAAATATAAATCCACTAAACATAATAATAACACCTTTCGTACTATTATCATTGTATTGATTCGTTATGGACTTATAATTTTATATATCTATTTTGTATATTTGTATTAACTGATACACATGGATTATATAATTATTGACAAAATACATATTTATAATTTGAATCATGTTTATTATTTTTTATGACGAGCCAATATTTACATGTATTGATTTTAGAAATTCACCGATGTATTTGATGCAATAAAAATACGAAATTTGGACATTTTAAAATGCTTTTTACGGTCAATTATCTAATTGATTATTGATATTAATAATCAGCCATATTATTATTGTCATATATAATAGATAAAAAAAAGAATGAGAATAAAATCGTGTTGATATATTAAATACATATTCTAACGGTGCGCTAATAAATACGAGCATTTAAAGTGCGCGTTTAAAATTAATCAACAATAAGATATTTATTGTAGTAAAAAAAATTGTAAATAAATTTTAATTAATATATTTCCTATTTATATATGTTTATATATATATACTGTATGTGCCAGGGATTTTGAAAAAAAATGATATTCGATGATGGCAGTTATAAATACTGTAAAATATATTTGGATAATAATAAAATTAAATAACCGAGTTTGCATTGGACTTTGGCTAATTGAATTATTAAATTTCTATTATTCATTTATTTTTTTTGTTTAACAATTTTTCAGTAAATTTGTTGAAATCATCAAGTATTTACAAGATCTTGTGTTTTTATTTTTTGCTTTTTTTATTTTCAGTTGTATTGCTGTGTGTTGTCACGTTTTTATATAAAGATTTATTTTAGATATGTGATTTTGAGGTAAATCCAAACAGTAAGTTTGGCATTAGTAGGGTGTGTGTATGCAGTTTATTTATTAAATGGATAAAACGTGTGAGAAATAGAAAAAAAAAAAAAAATAGAATAAAATGTTTTATTTATATTTTATTTTTATATTTGTGATCATGCTTTTTTCATGCTATTGATTATTTGCAGATGAGGTAATTGTTTGATTGTTGCGATTTATAAATAAATAAATATTTAATTATAATAATTATTAATTAGTCCAGCAAACTCGGTTAAATTTTTTTCTTATTTAATTTTTTTTGTTGAATTTAAAAGACTAAATAGTCTGATTGAGCATTAATAATTAACATGAAATGGAGCAATGGAATTGGGTTGCCCGAGGGATTTTAAACAAACAAAAGCATGCTCTAAAATGTGCAAACGAAAGATCTAAATCTCAGCTATAAAGACAATATATAGCCTTTATCAAATATTCAAATAAAAAAAATTAAAAAAATGTATATATTTATATTTAAAAAAAGACATATAAATATATACATGAATTAAATCAATATTTCATTTATCTGAGTAATTTTAATTTTTTGATTTATAAATATTTATAAAATATTAATAAAATTTAGATAAATCATATTTGTGTTTTAATTGTTAATGTTTTTTTTTTTTAAATAAAAATAACATGCTATTATTTTTATTATAAAGAAATTTATTTATTGTGAAATACAAGCATTATTTTTATTTTATATTTTTAAATTTAAAAGGATTTTATTTTTCTAGATATTCAATCATTGTTTATATTTTTTTCTATAATATTTTTTAAAAAATTTAATACATAATGCTTATATTTCATCAGTGTCATTGTTTATTTGAAAAAAAAAAAAAAAAAAAAAAAGAATTTTTCCATGATTGAGTGAGTGAGTGAGTGAGTGAGCGTAAAAGTTGAAATTTATATTTTTTGTGTTTTTCATGTTTAACATATTATTACTATTATTATAACTATTATTATTATTATTAAGAATGATTAGTATTATTATTATTAGATGATAATATGCGCTATAAAATTATGTTGATTAAAAAATAATAAATTAATTATGTTTATATATTTTTTTGATGTCTGGATTCATGTTCCTGTAAATGAATTATTAAGAAACATAAAAATAAAAAACATGTGAGCATTCATTAGAGTTTTAAAATCAATTTTCTAGACACATATGTATTTATAATAGATAATAATTGTCTATGTACAGAAGAATGACACGAAATTGTGACTTTTCCGTGAGCACCTGTAAAAATTCATTAGCAAAGTGTATATTTTGTGTTTTTTTTTTTTTTTTTTTTTTTTCGTATGTTTTTCTTCTACTCCCTTGCTCGTTTGCACTTTTTCACTTCTTACACACACACATATATACAAAATGAAAATTTATTTATTTCTCGTTCTTGCAGTGATAAAAAAAAAAAGAAAAAAAATTGATTAAATATAATTGTTATTAATAATCAGCAACAAATAATATCCGTCAATTTCTGGCAACACCTGTAAATAATTTTGTAGCATGCAACAGGAAGAGAAATAACAAGAGGAAATTGAAATTTCCAAGTTGGGAAAATTTATGAAAATTAAAAATATATTATCTATTGATAATTTTAGTCGTTAATAATATTAAAAAATTAGATGGAAAATTAATTTTCTATATCATTTGATTGATTGATATTAAATAATAAAATATTATTAATAAATTGATGCTAATATTTCAATTAATTTGATACATAATTTATTAATATTAATAATATTGTATTGGATATTTGTAATATCAACACAATCAAATGATAAATTAAATAAAAATAAAAATTAACAGATAAAATAAATAATAATATTTTCGTTGGATAAGTTTACATACCGTCCTCATAAGTTTTGACATTGATTGGATAACTTGGTGGTCCATCACCTACGCTGGTCCCAGCAACAACCCATATTCTATATGCTGTCCATTTTTTAAGTTCATCCAATATAAATTTGGTATCGTTCAGCTTGATAACTCTAGCCTCTGAGTCTGATCGTCCAGTTTCAACAACCATTAGTTTGTAGTATACAATCCTTCCATTAGCACTTTCGATTGATGGTGGTGCCCATGTTACTTCAACTGCTGTTGTACTCATTACACGTCCGCTTACATTCTGAGGTGGTGCTCCAGGTACTGTATAACACTCAGTTATTTTGGAAGGGAAAACCATTTGGGAGGTGTTTTTTTTTTTTTTTTTTTTTTTTTTTTTTTTTTTTTTTTTTTTTTTTTTATTTTTTTTTTTTTTTTTTTTTTTTTTTTTTTTTCTTCATTTACCAACAATTTCTTTGCTAACAGCTAAAATAGAATTAAATTAATATAAAAATTTTTGCCAAATTGTTCTTTTTTTATATCAAATAAATTCAAATAAATTCCACAAATTATAAAATAATTATTATTAACATTATAAATTTGGCATAAATTAATATAAAAAAATAAATCATCCTCAAAGTATCTGTTGATAATGAAAAAAAAAAAAAAAAAATATATAGATGCAACGATTTAAAAATATCATAACAATATAAAAATATTATAAAAGATATAAAATATTATTAATAATAAAAATCTAATAATATATTAACAACTTAGCTAATTTGAAATAATTTCGTTTCGTTTTTTTTTTTGCTTTCTTTTGTTATTTTTGTTATCTATAAAAGAATGCTGTAAAAAATATGAATTTTTTGTGACTCAATAATAATAATAAGAGCCTCTTATATATATATATATATAGTATATAGTAAAATAGTAATTGAAATATATATATATATATATAAATCGTTCGAGGGAACGATTATTATAAAACTAAACTTAATAGAATGTTTATAAATAATAGATTATCAAGAATGAAAATAGAGGTGCTCAAAATGCCCACATATATCAATGCAGTGCTTAGTGCAATTTATATTTATGATAGATAATAAATATATAATATATAGTGGCATCCAAAAACGATTTTTATATTGCAATGCATGCAGCCATTCTCACTCTCCCACACTGCCCTAATTATTACAGCAAATTTTGCTTCTTTAATTATCCTTTTTTGCAAAAAAAAAAATATTTCTTTTTTCATTAAATTATTTTTTTATATAATTTAATTTTAGAAAAAAAAAATATGTATATATGTATATATTTTGTTTGTTCATAAATAGAACATCGTAAAATACATACTCAAATTAAATAAAAAAAAAAAATGAAAAATAAATAAAATAATAGCCGCAGGTAATGACATATTTTTTTTTTCATTTTTAATATACGTTATTTGCCAGAGTTTCCAGCAATATTTTTAGCGCAATGTATATATATTTTTTTTTTTTTATTTTTTTTTTTCGTTTTATATTTATCCTACCTGCAGTGCCACGGCAATTCACATAACTTTACCATCAAACTTTACTATTATCGATCATAATAATATGATGAAAGTTGGATATAGTTATATTAACGGCAAAGCATATTGAAATGCTGTTATATATACATGGCACTTACTGCTGCTTCCATTAAGAGACAAATTATCTTGTGTGTATGTTTCTTACCGTACTGTTTGGTGCGAACTTCATAGGGTATTGTTGTTGCTCCTTCACCACGTTGACTTCTTGCTGCTAGCCAAACATAATACAATGTATTTGGATAAAGTCCTGTCAGTGTGTAATTAGTTGTAACTGGTAGTTTTCTATGATGTTTTTCCTTTGAAAAAAATAAATAAATACAATCTTATTAGTAAATAATTAAATGAAAATAAAAATATATGACATGTGATTTATACCTTGGCATAAGTATCATTCCAATAAAGCTCATAGCTAAGAATATTTTCAGCACTATGAGCTGGTTTGCTCCATTGGAGCGTCACTGAGCTTTCCCCAGTTTCAACCACTGAAAGATTTTCTGGCTGACTTGGCACCCCTTGTTGTGTCTTTATTTGTTTTGCTTGGCTCAGTGGCCCGGGACCAACACTAGTCAATGCTTGAACTCGTATTGTATACATTGTATGAGGTATTAAATCTGGTATTGTGGTCAATTGATTGTTATTTACAACTTGATGCTGCCACAATGCCATTGGTTGATTAAAATCAGTTGTATAATATACTTTGTAGCCCTATATGTTTTTTTATAAATAACAATAATCAATGTTGTATAATTGTCAATTTTAAATGATCAATATTCATGCAAATAGCAATGAAATCATTGCTATTATTAAAATTATTACCGTCACTTGACCATTTGGTGTTTCCGGTTCTTCCCATTGAATAATCATTGTACTTGAGCTGAGTGGTCGTACTTGTAAATTACGAGGTGCTGAGCCTGGTTCTGTAAAAACAAAGCAAAAAAAAAATTATACAAATTTATATTTTATTAATTATCATCGCTTAATTTATTTTCAATTTTGTTTTTTTTTTTTTTATTCTCATCAACACTCTTAAGATTTGGTTGAACTTACTGGAACCTCCATTTGTTGTTGCAGCTATGAAAAAAATTTATTATTTAATATTTTATTTATGTTTTTTTTTAAAAAAAAAAAAAAAAAAAATACAAAATTAAATTGTTTTTTGCTTTTTGTATTTGTTACTTACACACAGTACAACAAACATTTTAATCAATGAAAAATGCAACATGAAAATAGAAAAAACCATTATGCGCATATATTAGTATCAATTAATATCAATGAGAAATTTAAATTTGTTTAAACTAAATACTAGTGATAGATAAAATAAATAAATACTGACTTGTTTCACCAGTTGTAACAATAACAGGGTGGCTCCGGGGACCACGTCCAATAGCATTAACAGCAATAACATACAGCTCATATTCTGTATAAGGACTGAGACTTCTGACATGATAGTACATTGTTGTTATACCAGATATTTCAGCAAATGCTTGATTTGCGTGTTTTGGTTTATGTTGAATGACATAATACTGTAATTCATCTGGTCTTTTATATGACCACGTAAGTTTAACTGATGTTGCAGTTATCTCAGAAACTTGTACATTTTCAGGTGCACCAGGAAGAGCTAAATAAATAAATAATTATTTATGAAAAAAAAAAAAAAAACAAAAAAAGAAAAGAAATTAAATAATAATTAATAGTTTGTATATTTACATTGGACTTTAACCATAGAAATAGTTTCTATAACTCCCAAGTCACTTGCTGCAATGCATGTGTAATTAGCAGACTCTTTGATGTCAGTAAGCATCAGAACATTCTTGCCTATGGGAAGTTTATCATCAGGCGTCATGTCAGTTGCAGGCTCTTTTCGCCATTTAACATAGGGCATTGGTGCACCAACTGCTACACAGGTTAAATTTAATGAAGCACCCATCATAACTTCACTCGATGGTGGTGGACGGATTGAAAAAGTTGGAAGCAGTCGTCTCACTATTTTTTTATTTTTCATGTTAAAAATCATTATAAATACATGTAATCATTGCAATATTATCAAATGTTGAAGATAAAAAAAAAAGAAGAAATTACCTCTAACATAGAGTTGAATTGCACCTGAATATTCAGTGCCAACAGTGTTATTAGCAACACACTCATATTGTCCTTGATCTTCAACTTCAGATGCATCAATTTGCAAGGCACCTAAAATTGAATAAATTTTAATTTATACTTGACTATTTATTTTTAAACTGAAAGTTTTTACAGTTAATGCATATATTATTATCATTTTTTATCATAATCTAATGTAAACTTATTTTATTTTTTTTGTTAAACACAAGTAAATTAAATTTGAGCTTCGAAATAAGGTTTATAGTTGTGTAAATATAGGTAGTAGAGAACATCCTGTTTATTTGTGGGCCGTTTGGCCGATGCATCAACTCTACAAGCCATGTGATTATCTTTTCTGTTCAAAGTATAATTCAGCTTACCACCCTCTTTTTCAGTACGCAAAAACATTTTCAAACTTTTTTTTTTTTTTTTTCTTTCTTTTTTACCCTTTAATTTCATATCTCTGTCAGTCTGTGTTATTCACAACTGTAACTTCTCAGTCAGTTATACAATACATATGTATATATAAATTGTAGCATACTTTTCTCTCTCATAGACATCAGTTTAGTTTACACAGTTAGACCAAGCAACCGAAAACAAACAGATGAGTCGGCAGTCATGATGGAAAGTAGGAAAACCACCACCACCACCACCACGGTCTACTATGTAAACTAGGCAAGGCTATTTTCTATTCTTTTTTTCCTTTTCCTTTTCATCATCATCATCATCATCATGCCAAACTCTACTCATTTCATCATATCTATTTGTGTTTTTACACACAAAATTATTTGCATTGCTTTTGTTTTATTTACATAATTTTTGTTTGCAAATATATAAAATACCTGTATGTTTGAATATAAATACAATCGATTAAGCTAATGGAAAATAAAATTATACTTTTCAACAATACAAATAATGAAATAACAGCCACACCCTGTGCCACACTATACATCACCTCAACAGATGTATGTCTAGAGTAAAAAAGCTCAGAAAATGCAACATGATTATTCAGCAATTTTAGTCATATTTATTTATTTTGTTATCTTAGCATTTTATATTTATTTTTCTTGTACTTTAAAAAATGTGCTCTGGTAAAATGGAGATTTTTAAGAAAAAAAAAAAAAAAAAAAAAAATTTAAAAACTGTCTGTGTAACAAGGGCTGAGATGCAAGAAAGCCCACAGTGACTATGCTGGCCTCTAAGACTCACGGGAATGGTCTATCTTCGCCTTTCACAATCTCTCGTGGGGCTTCTTTCTACCTTACGTTGTGTAGACCATAAACGCAAAAAATAAAAATAAATATATATATATATATAGACCTATGTAACTAAATGAGCAAATATATGAGTACCCGGGGAGTATGTTGGACTTTATACTACTGTAACGTTATTTTCATATATAAAAATAGTCTATGCATTACATTTATTCTTTCATAAAACCTACAATTGTAAAATAAATAAATAATTAACAGAAAAAATAAAATAAAAAACAAGTGGATGCAGCAGTGTACCACAATGGGCAAAAAAAAAAAAAAACACATCAAGTACTTTTTTTCTCCAAAAAATAACGAGACTTTTTCATGTTTTTTTGTTTTAATAACTTTTTTTTTTTCCCAGCAAAAATACTCAATTGTTGATTGAATAAAAGAAAAAAAAAAAATAAAATGATTATGATGTCTTGATAAACTCACCAGAATCTAATACAGTGTATCGAGGATTGGAAGTGTTGATTGGTAACATGTTACGAATCCAAGAAATAACAGGTGTTGGTGAGCCGATTGCTGTGCACGATAGAACAGCATTGTGACCCATCTCAACTACTTTAGTTGTAGGTGATTGGGTGATAACTGGAAACCCAACGGGTACATTATCCGCTGTAACATATCAGATTAACAAAAATTAATTATATTTTATTTCAAAAATTTCAACACAGAGATAATATTGATCCAAATTTGTAAATAAATATTTTCTTAGATTACAATTTACATGATGAATTTTACAAAATGATATTTAACTTGTTTGTTTGTGTTGTTTTTGCAATGATGATAAAATTTATTAGCCAAGTTTATATACAAACGGCTCATCAATTTCAAATGGTTTGTTATAAGTTGACAATAATTCTTGTTAAAATTTTGCCATTCAATAGACACAAGTATATGTATAATGTATATGTGAAGGAGGAGGAAGAGGAGGTTGAGTTCTATATAACTAGACGTTATGTATATACGTCTCATTGATTTATTATGTTGTGGTTTAATTTATTGAGCCTTCTAGCCAGTAGATCATATCATTTGGGTATTATTTCCTGCATCATATCAATTATATCGTTCTTTGCATAGCTCGGAATATTTGACGTTGGGATTAGGGCTAGTTGTCTGACCTTTTCGAGTGTAAATCTATGAGTATATATATCAAATATGCATATCAATCGCATATATAAATATTGTGTATAGCAAATTCACCAAAAGACTTATTATTATTACTATTATTGTGATTTTGGTTGGTCCTTATACAACTTCAGCTGTATATAATAATAGTTGTATAGTAAAATACATGTAATATTTGAATATATGCATGTATAATTTTAGATGGCACAACCTTGGTGGTGAGGTTCACCTATTTGAGGTCGAAACCAGAGCAAGGCATGGCCCAGGAGGTACCTCTTGAGTTTGGTGGGACTCGCAAGTAGTTTGATCCGGTATGTATATGGCTACTTGAATTACCATACAAATGGTCGATCGATTTTTAAATCTACCAACTTTATACTCATATACTTGGGGGGAGAGGGTTCACCTTGTAGAATTCAAAAGACTTTTATTTTTCCTTTTTTTCATTTTCATTTTCATTTTCTACCTTTTCATATGACCCACTCTTGAACTCGTGTCTTTGATATTAAATTATTGTTATGGTCATCCCTTTGTATGTATAGCCACTGTTATGACTTCATTTGACCCGCATTATAACCGTTGAACGTTTCATGTCTCGTTTATGATTTAACCAACATTTCTTACCCCAACACAATTAATCAAATATAAAATCTCAAAATGAAAAAATACATTTTATTTATTTACAAAATTAACATAATTGAATAATAAATTTTTTAAATTATTTATAATGGTAAAATTATTTAAATAAAAAAAAGATAAAAAAAGACTAATTTTTTTATAAATATATTTGTCAAGGTTGCTGTCAGACATTGATATGTATTTTGAAAAACCACATGAGGTAAGTAATTTCAATTCAAGTGAAAGTTCAATGTATAAATGACTAATTACAATTTCACATATACAAATATAATTTCATTGAATTTATAGGCTATTATTTTCTTATCAAGAAAAATGTATATTTATTAACATCAACAGATTTTAACAAAAGATTCAAAATCTTGATATGTATACATTGTATTGTACAATAATGAACTCGGCAAAAAAAAAAAAAAAAAAAAAGTAAGAAAAAAGGCAAACTTTTTCAAGTAATTTATCATGGAAAAAAGGAAAGAGAAAACAATGAAAAGAATGAAAACAAGTTGAGCTGTCGGATTGGCACTGTTTAAATATGCCAACTTATATGATGAGAAAAACTTATATATTATTCAAGAGTTTATATATACAGATGTAAATTGCTTTCGCTTCAGCATCACCAAAGCATATAAGTCAAAATGTACTCTATCTAAAAGCGTATCACGTCATCTATGCTGGTCGATGCTAAAGGATTCCTTTAGTTTCATATAGCAAATGTCTCTTTCAAGCTTACGAGCAATTCACGTATCCTTTTTTTTTTACTTTTATATATTTTCAAGCTCTATATCTTATTTTTTATACTACAAACATAACTATATATAAATATATATCTTGTATTCCATATCCGACATCAAAATTGCATTTCCAATTGCACCTTCCTCGTTCCTGATGCCCCGCAAAGATCTCTCTCTTCCTACTTTTTTTTTTTTTTCTTTATTATATATATTTTATTTTAGAGGTATGTTTATATATCAATATATATACAGACAAACACGCACACACACCTCTTGGTTTTCTTGGTCTACCTACTATCAAACAAGTAAGCAAGCTTTCTAGCCACCAAGCCACCAAGCCACCAAGCCATCAAGCCATCAAGCCACCAAGCTAAAAAGGTAGCAGGGTAGGTAGCTAGGTAAGTAGCAAGGGGTCACCTGCCACGCCCAGGCACTCGACCGACCCTTCTATAAGAGCACACCACCTCTTTTACCTCTTTTTACCTCTTTTACCACCCTCATATTCTCAGAGTCACGAGAACTCTTCTCAGAAACTTATACAACCTACAATACTTGTGTGCATAGACCCCCATTGTTTTAGTATGTAATGACACTCAATTATCTACTCGTGAACAAATGAAAGGCATCATCAACGCTTTTGTGTCTAACATACATACAACCCTCTCTTTTTCTCTTCATGTCAATCTTCATGTCTATCTTTTTTATATCAGCTACTACTGATATTACTATATATATATGTATAAATAAATTCAACTATAGACTCAAAGACTTGTCATTAGATCACAAGTGTTTGATGAAAACTTTATGCAATAAATTTTTAAGCATTTTTCATTAACGCCTTCTGCTGTATAAATTTATCTTTACACATTATCATTTGCATCAGCTTTTACATTGTTTTTTTTTTACAATTTACACCACCCCCAGCAGCAGCAGCAGCACTGATTATTTAAAATGAAAAATAATAATTGATATTTATAAATTTATTTTATATAAAAATTTTGCGTGCAAATTTTGTTTTGTGTATATATTTAATCAATGACAGCAACACGCACGCACACGTATTACTAAGTAAGCCAACATAATTTCATTTACGATGATTATTAATTGGATGGCCAATTGAACGTACGCCTGTTGGTATACGCCTGATTCGTTTCATCGGTTTACATTGGAAATTTCTTTTTTAAAATTTCTCTCTCACGTACTATCGATTCTACACGCACATTTACCACATTCACATATAAAATACATATTTATTACACTAAATTTTGCTTTTATATTACACCAAATATCTTGGTTTTGCAAATCACAGTTTTTTTATTTTATAAATAATATTGATTATGTGTTTTTATTTATATTTATATTTACATATGCTGATTAAATTGATACGAAAATATGTAATTTTTTTCTTTCGACAAACACAATGTTTGTGTGTAAACATTATCAATGTGATGGATCTATTGTTGATTCAATTGATATAATTAAATTTTAATAATTTATTGTGTTTGATATAAATAATTAATTTAGCGATTGTTAAATATATTGAAATATATTAAAATATATATTCACCCAGCATGTTGACAATTTATTGTAGCCGGCACACTGTATGTGGCCATTATATTAATAAATTTTTTGGCGTTAAATATAAAAAAAAAAAATTCATCTTAAACTCAACAGGGAGCACAGAGATAATTTCAATTTATTAGTATAGCTATTATTTGAATCTTTTTGACATCACTTAAGCCTTCAGTCAAATATCAAATCCCCGCAGCGACAATATAAATGTGGCAAAAATGAATTTTCATTGTTATTTTATTTTCTCCGGAGTAAAAAAAAAAAAAAAAAAACAAGTAAAGTTGCTGAAAATACAATTGAAAAATAGATACTTTTTTGTTTTATCTGTAACAATGACAAAGAGACAATAATAAAAAAAAAGTACGTTGTGATTCGTTTGGTTGGTTGTGACATGGGCCAAATGAAATTGCCATGCTATTGGTTTATCCTTTCCTTGGTACATGAAAGCATTTCCTCTACTCGACTTGGCTCGACTACTACAGAACTTGTTACAGACTACCAAAGTCCTTTTCAATAGAAAACCTTGACATCATTTTCCGTGTCTAACATAATCTAGCTACCTATCTAATGCTTTCGACTATCATAGTTCAACTCGATAAACAATTGCTCATCTTATTTTAAACTTAATTGAAATATTTTCCCCTTAAATACTCGGCAAGTAAAATATATTCCGCATATTTTTATACAGTTAAAAAATAAAATTGATAATAGAAAAAATGAAAAGAATAAAATAAATTATTTAGCTGGCGGTTTATATATATTTTTTTTGTCAACTTGTCCATTTGCTGTCGACTTGTGCATTCAATGATAAATGACAGAAAAAAAAATGTTCTCATGTCTCATATGTCTTGTAAAATATCATATATCGTATGACCGGTTAAAAAAGTTCATATAAGTTGAACAAAATACTATCATCCCTTTCATATCCGCATGCACTTTTCTTAAGTCTTTTCGCATATAAAGAATCATATGATCTCAATTTTCTTGTGATGCTTAAAAAAAAAAAGTGTGTGACGTGGAATAAAGTATGAGCAGTATGATATGCTACAAGGCTTTTATTTATTATTTTCATATTTTTTTACCCACTGAAAGTGGTTGTAGTATATTTATTTTCTGTTTTTTTCTCATTCAATTCTTATCTTGTACTTTTTAAGCTAGTGATCTATTCGTAATGCTCATTTTTTATTTAAATACCATATCGTTTAAATTTCCTTTCATCGTGAGCCTTTTCATAAAATTTTATCTCTCACTCTCCTTCTCTTTTGCTCATATTTTGACAAATTTCAAATTGAGCAAATTAATTTTATATATATAAGATAATCAAGAGTTTAATTCATTTTGGGTATCATCATTTTCGTAGCTTATTTGATTTCATAATTAAAGACTTTGGCCAATTAAATTAAGAGAAAATTGTATAAAACTTTCCTATTTTTTTTTGGGTATGCTTTATGTATATAGCTGATAGATATAACATGAGCAGATAAATGCGTATAAATATATTTTTTTTTACCATGATAAAAATAAATAAATAAATGAAAAAAACTAATAGTTCTGGTGATTTGAATAGAACACAAGCGACAGAGGGTCAAAATATCACGTTTCGGTTGCAAAATAAAAAAAAAAAAAAAAAAAAAAAAAATATATATTAAAAAAAAAAAAAAAAAAAAAAAAAAAAAAAAAAAAAAATAACAAAATGAATATATGGAAACTTGATAATTATTTGTGTTTGACTAAAAAGTTATATGTAAATTCCAGTTGAAATACTGACAATGAAAAATAAAAAAATATAAAAATTTCTATTTGATTTAATTTTTGCTAAAGTCACTTTAGAAAATTATAAAAATCATAAAGATATATGTGTCAGAATTTGAGAAAAAAACAAAAGGGGGCTCAAAAAAAAAGGCCATAGAAATACATACAGGATATAAAAATGAGAAATGAAAAAAAAAGCAGTCAGCTTTATATATTTTTGAAAGAAAACGAATGAAGAAATGGCAGCTAGAAAAAAAAAGGATCTACGCGAAATACGACGAGTCAATGTTGAGTAAAGAAAACAACCTTTATGTAAATATGAAACAAAAGTTGAAAGCTTTAAACAAAAATTTACTTTTTTTTTTTTTTTTTTTTTTTTTTTTTTATATATATTATTCTCACCCAGGTAAATATTGTCTGCTCGCATTATTCACAGTTTACTTTTGTGTCACAATACAACAACGTCGTGTTAACACCCCAACGGACAACGTCAAATATCTTTTAGTCTTGACGCGAATTTTTTTTTCTTTTTTCTATATATACTACTGTGCTCGTTGTACTAACATTTTTTCCATTAAATATCTACAACATTGTACTACATTTGAGTGTCTAAAAAACATGTTTTTCATTGACTCTTATTTTTCCCAGTTTCATATGTATAAAAAACAAATTATTTAATTTATAAAATAAATATTTTAATTTATGAAAAATAAAAATAAATAAATAATTTTTATTTTATTAAAAAATTTATGAATATTACGGTCCAGGGATTCAGAAAATAGCCATTACCCTTTCTCATTTATAATCTGGCGAGTCGCAATTTCCCTCGACTCTACGAATGCAGAGAGATTTGGATTTTACCACACAACTATACACACAGTGAGGTATAGGAATGAGGAGAAGTTTCTCATTATGGGTCAAGTCTGTAATAGAAACTAGAATATCCTGATCACCATACCAATTTATTATTGGTAATATTTCATTAATATAATTACAAACTATTCCCAGCTTCAAACAACAAAAAACAACAATAAAAATTAGATGTATTTTACTATCGTTTTATGTCAAAAATTGACTTGAATTTTTATATTTCAATTTAATTTAATTTAATTTAATTTATACATGTACGAGAGGTACATGTATGTTCAGATGGTTTATCAGTCAGTGGAGTATATATGTGAGATAGTTTCTTATAATCACGATTTCGTCCAAGTTCCATGAAGATTGATTCTATCGCTCTGGTGCTTGGGGGCTTTGCTCATACATTACTTGTGAAATCTATTTTCCGGGGACTGTGTTTATTTGAAGCCGGGCATTCTCTTCAGAAGTAGTTTGTGTAAGCTGAGGAAATAACTTATATAGCCAGACTATTTTATCCATCAACATTGCAAATGTAAAATACTACGTCCGTAAAAATCAACTAACAAAAAAATAAAGCCAACTTTTGAAATAACACAATGAAGATTTAATTAAAATTTTGTTATTTCAAGTCAAATTATATTGACAAAATGATTTGTTATTTCAACTGGAGTTAAACATCAAAAAATTAAATATTATTTGTTTATAAATACAAACACAATGTGCACACAATGTGTACAGCTAATAAAATAGAATAAAAATTTAATCTACAATGTGCATGTTGTAGAGAGCATCTGTCTTAAATTAAATTGAAAGTAAGAAACCAATAAAGCCTCTTTAAAAAATTTCACGCGATATCGTCAGAGCTTTTGGAAGCTTCACTCGGAATGCACCACTTCTTTTCCATTAAGATGGTTTCCTTTTTTCCCTTTTTTTTTTCTTATTTTCCCTTGTAACCTCCCCTAAAGACTGAGGCACCATTAAGCTGCCCGTTCTACCGTTAAAATGGGTATATGTAGTAGTGTATAGAAAGAGACAGTGCAAGAAAAACTATTTTATAAAAACTATATATATAAAAAAGAAAATAAAATAAATAAAAATGAAAAAAAAAAAAAAATAAAACAAGTAGGTTGGATAGAAATGTCTGTAGAAAAGTAAAACTTCAAGAGATTAAGTTGAAATTGGTAGTAAAAAAAATTTCTTTCTGTACATGAATTTCTAGCTTTTTAATATTAATTTAACGCTTTTTAAAATAAAAAGAAAAAAAACATTTTATTTCTCTTGTATTTGTTGATAATTATAACTTGTGATAAAAATATAATTTTATTTTACTTCAACTTTTCCTATAGATTTTTCTATGTATTTTTTTGTTCTACTAAAATATTTTTAGTCAAATAAAAATACACCAGAGATGAATAATATTCAAGAAGAATAAAAAATAAAAAAATGGTTATTTCAAAAAATTTTTATCGAAGAATAATATTTTTAAATTCAACAAAAAAAAAAAAAAAAAGAGACCCATGTTGATAAATGTATTATAAAAACAAATAAAAGGTAAAATATTGTATAATGACGATAAATTGATGTTATATAACTCACGTTCATGGACAGACAATTGAGCCTCAGCTGTGACTGCATCACCAACCCCATTTTCAGCAACGCATTCCCAAGTCGTATCATCTTTTTTATCTCGTACTGGATCGATTCTCAGCAGGGCACCATCATCATAAGTTTTCATATGATAGCGTGATTGTGCTGCTATTTGAAAAGAAAAAGAAAAAAAAAAATAAAACAAATATTTAATATTAAAAGATATTTAACAATGTTTTTTTGTTTTTTTTTTCATAAATAAAAATAATAATTTGTGTAAATAAAAATGAGTATATAAACATGAAATACACACAGTTAAAATGTAAAATAAACTTAAAAGTACATAAAAATTTACTGATAGATAATCATGAAGATTGGCCAGGATTAATTCTTGATATAAAAGCAACCGCAAAAACTTACAAGATACTTTTTTTCCTTTTTTTCGCCAGTGTATTTGGGGCGGTGGTGCTCCATGTGCTCTGCAATAAAAACTAGCAATACCACCAGCTTTAACATGTTGCGATTGAGGTCGCATTAAAATTTCCGGTGGACCTGTAATCAAATTAAATTTATAATTAATATAAATGAAAAAGCATTAATTATTAGCTTGACTGTCCTTTTTTTTTCCATCAAAATTAATTGAAAAAAATAAAAAATATACAAAAAATTAATTTCAAATTTGTAAATCATCTATATATGGTACACTTAACTTGAATGATTAACTTAAATATATATGAACCTTATAAGTTATGAGGTAAAATTTAATTAACAGATACGAGAATGACTACCGGATGAAATACTATTCAAGTCAATTAGATTAGTTTGAGATCGAGACGATTCTAGGGTAAACGTGTTCATCCTAAACTCTCATCAAGCTCAATATATATGTATTATGAGTTTTGGAAGCTTGCAAGCTTCAGGTCATATCCTGTTTTTCGATGAAAACTGTATTTAAATTCAAATGAACAAAAAATATTCATAATTTGCATTTCCATGTGAAACAAACTAATATCATTTTGTTTTTAATTGATAAAAACATAACCAATTAATTTTTTTTTCCACAAAAAAAACATCTAATGTTGAATCAAGCATTTGTTTACCAGAAAAAAAACGAAAAATAAAATGAAATTAGACACCCTTAGCCTGACACGGTATTGTTTTTGGTCGGTTGGACGGTCGGTAGTTTTTAAAATGCACATTTAGCTGGCTGTTATAACAGAGGGGTCGTTGTAATGTCTATATATATTTTTGTGTTTTGTATATCTGATGAAGTAAGATGAGAAAAATACAAGTATAATAGCAGGTCTATAGACGGCCCAAGAATACACTCAGTTCTGATCTTAATTTATGCAGATGTATGCAGGCAATATTCCAAATAAGCAGGCAGTCATGTACACCAGCCAACTTCACGATTTGCCGCTCGGCAATGTTTCTGCTGTGAGTATTTCAATTATCTATATATATATCTGTATATATCTGTATATTTCTGTATATATAAAGGTATACAAAATGAATTAAATTGAGAGTCTCGACGTATATAATATAGACATATATAAAATGTTTTAGACTTGAAGCTTTCTACCTTTTACACGCCTTCTTTTTCAAGTACTCCGCCTTCTACCAATTTATACAATATTCTCTATATATATATTTATATAGCAGAGAATTTTGCACTTACTTCTCATTGATACACTGCTCATTCACGATATATAGCTATATACCAATGTAAAGTTGGACTTGTTAAGTGGAAATGAAAATGCGGAACCGCGAAATGGACCGATTTTCTGTTTTTTTTTTTTTTTTTTTATTTTTTTTACTATTAAGCTCTCGTCTCAACTCTCAATTAATAATATTTTAATTAATTATATATATATATATATATATATATTTTTTTTATACAGTAAATCAAGTATATTCATGATTATCTGAAAATTTTTAATTAATTTTATTTAATTATCTCATCAATTTTTATTATTAGTGAGTTTGTTGTTATTTATTTATTCATTTTTTTAATGAGGATGATTTTACATAGGAATACTACTACTTTTACTACTATCACTACTATGATTACTATTACAACTACTATACAACTTACTTGTCATGTACGTGATGAACATTGTATCACTGATGTTACCTGAAATTAAGTAACTAAGTCTCGTCGTTCGTCGATACATACGCATATTCGATATTGCCACTTGTCTCATTTAATTATTTGCATTGTAAAATTTGTTAAATAATTATTGTAATTATATATGAATAAAACTTTTACATGAAATTTGGTAATTTTATTTCAATACACAAGTGGATATTGTGATATTCAAAACTTGATTTGTCTTGTATATTAATTTTATCATTGACAAAAAGTTTAAAACTTTTCAAGATAACTAATTTGTAATTTGTTGTGAAATTTATGTAGTCGTTGTTATTTTTTTTCAAGTTTATAATTATATTAGATTAAAAAAATGTTTATACATTAAGTCATTTATCGTTGAAAGTTTTTAAAAATATATCACAAAACTTTTTTACTTAATAAATGATTATTAAAAATAAAATTTAAAAAAATGTTGAGACAATGATTTTCATATGAAAACTGGATCCTCTAAGGTATGTCGTTGATTTTGCATTGCTTGGTGTAATATAAAGATGTAGGTATATATATATTAAGTGAGAATAAAAAAAATAATAATTAAAAAACTTTATAAAACTTGGACGTTTCTCATAACTCACGAAGGAAATGACTTAGAGAATTCATTTTAAGTTGAATATAATCGTGAAACAACTTGGAGAATTCCCCGTTCCAGGTGTCTTGATGACTGCTCCAATAATTTTTAGTATAAGCTTTTGAAAAATTTCATAATTTTTTTATCATTTGTATTCTTGATATTGAAGATGAAAAAATTAAATTAAATGAAAAGAAAAAAAAGAAAGAAAAACATTTCAAATATTAAATATTATAGGATTCCATTTTAAAATAGTTTTTTTTTCGTAGCTCAATAGATGATGTATTGAATATTTGATTTGAAAATAAATAAATAAATAAATATACATTTCAATAAAAGGCCACATGATAAAAATAAAATAGGACAAAGTTGTCAGATATATTTTACAAGCAAGTAATGATTGTCGTAAATAGAAAAAGTAAAAATATAAAAAGAAGAAATAAAAGTGTGGAATAAAGGAAGCCAGGGCAATAGAGGACAATCGAATCGATTCGCGAATCCGGGAAAGTGAATTTCACGCCGATGGGAACTCAGTAAAGATACGATTTTGAACTACTAGAGGAATAGACTAGAAAAAGAGGAGAGAAAAAGCCATTTCAATTGTCGTCAGTTCCTTCGTCTGGTGTTTTCCATCTCCGTTAAACGACAATATTCTCTTTCCTTTACTTCAATTCTTGTGTTAAGGTTAGCCCAGAGGCTTCCTCTTTCTTCTTCATCTTCTTCTCGTCTCTTATATAGATAATATATCTCTTCTTCTTCTTATTATTATTATTATTATTTTCGAAACGAAGGAACAAACCAGCACCATCAAAACCGCTAAGAGGGTGGAATTGATTAAATAATTGGTCCCTTAGATTGGGCGCTAGTATCTAAAATGAATGCTCTGGCTTAAGGCCAACTTCACAGTAGAATGACCCGAGAACAGAATTCTCCTTCTATATACTAATCTATTGGACAAAGTGGCATCAGGAGTAGGGAAACGAGAGACGGCTTAATAATTGCTTTGATTGAGGTAGAAAATGTCTTTGTCACATTGAATATTATCCCAAACCGACTTTGCCACCGCTGCTGCTACTACTCTAAAACCACCACCATCATCATTCTCGTAGTTGTCATCATTTCTACATAAATATACAATTTAATTTGATATTATTTGACTGCTTAACTTTTTAAACCAATAAAAACCTTTGAATATTCATAATGATTCCCCCTGAAAAACCATAAAACTATTAATTATAAATTAAATTTACAAACTTTTATAAATTCTCCCCAATGAAAAATGCAAAAAAAAAACATTCAAGCCTGCATAATGTCAATCAGAGTTCATCTTGTTCTTGTACGGAACATTAACATTCCATAGTGACAAAATTATCAAGTTTACTTTACACTTTTATACGCGACAGAGGCACATAAGAAGAAGGGTGGTGCTACGTTGTGGCAAAAAATTAAAAAAAAATAAAAGTAAAAACCCCAAGTCAAAGAGACATGAAAAAAAAAAAAAAAAAAAAAATTTAAAAAAGGAAATGCTTCGGGCCAGAGTACTCAAGCAATCTCAGCGAAGCCTGTTCTGACAATAGTCTTCTGTAAGATTCCCTCTCGGTCTTTGTCATTTTCATATCTCTTTTATCATAATTTTTTGTTTTTTTTTTTGTTTTTTTTTCATATTTCATTCTTATTATATTATTGTTAAACCTACATCATTTTTTTTTTTATTTCATTTTCATAATTTATTATAAAGTCATGAAAATTCTTTTCATCTTTTTATTTTTAAACAAAAAAAAAAAAAAAAAGTGAATTGTTTTTTTCATTTTATTGAACAACAATAGAATGAAAAATCAACATGACGAAAATTAAAAACAATGTTGAATGACAAAATAAATAATTATCAATAATATTATTAGATGAAAAATAATATTATAAATGTTTTGAATTATCTCATAATATAATTTATAAGATAATGAAATATTAACAGCCGAAGAGGATGAAAATAGCATCTGGGGTATACTACAGAGTTGCTCAGTATAAAACCAGTGGATATAGTGAATATACAGACTTGTGATGCTGCTGCTGCTGCTGCTCTATATATATATAAAGTACGAGAGAGAAAAGCTCGCAAGCTTGCTACAACATACCAGAGAAAATGATTTTGTATATGTAAAGGTTTAGTACAGCGAAACGAGCATAGTCTAGGCTTTATGATGACGAAGAGCACCTGTGGGACTGTGGGGGTAAATGCTATTTTCCCGTCGACCCTGGGTCTTGCACCTGTTTTCACCATCACCACCACCGCCACCCTTTCATATATGAAAACATCAAGCTCTAATATATACATATAATCTATGAATAAACGTTCAGTTCACAAAACAATATGCCCGTCGGCAATGGCTATATAGAGCAGTAGTATTTTGTGCTCGGCGAAAATGCATAGATATACTGCACACTGGTTGGTTTCTTGAATATAATATGCCACTGCATGCATGCACTAATGTCTCTTCATATATGCGTTGCCACAGATAAGACATACATGTGGAGCTTTCATCTCATCACTTGATTACTACTTGGTTGTATAAATATTTATTAATATCAACATCAACATCATCATCAACATCATCGTCATCATCAGTGCTGAATGACTTACATGCTTATATGATACATGTAATAATATGTCAAGATGGACAGCTCATTCATAGTCAATAAGAAAGATATTCAATAGGCCAAGGCATGTGTAAATGATCAAGTCAGTATCAAAAGCCCATAAAGCTACTATTTTCTCTCTTCTTGTTGTTGATGTTGTTGATGTTGTTGTTGATGTTGCATAAACACACTCCAATTATCTATAGGTCGCTTTTTCTTTATATTTTTTGTCTGTCTGTCTCTCAATTCATTCTTTACTTTGTATATATGTTTATATATCAAACATATGTATGCAAATGTATGTATACATATAATTTTGCTTGACTACCCATACTTGAATTTTCATAGTTTTCTGACTTTGCGAACGCGTTTGCGGAGACCATTATAACCGCCTCGGTAAATAATAAGATACCCTGAAATTCACCACGCAATACTTTTTTCTTCTTTTTTCCTTTTTTCAGTAGGTATACCCTCCCTTATCCCGTCCTTAGACTCGTTTTGTTTAACTTTAACTTTTTTTTTTTTTTCTTTTTAACCAACTTTACATTTGTCGATTTTTTTTTCATTTTCCTTCTACTTTTTAATTTTTTTTTTTTTGTTTTTTTATTCTGTTACTTTAGACCGCTTGTATAAAAAATTCTCGAATATAAAGTTGGATATCACATCAATGAATTTATGGGCTAAATCAAAATTAAAGCCACAATTTTATTCAAAAAATATCTATGCGTTATGAGCTGAAGGAGTGAAAATAATTACTATTGATTCGTTT